>CAJVSA010000093.1:0-235137 GCA_911812115.1 Pristionchus exspectatus
AGCCCCGATTTAAGCCTAAGCCCCGATTTAAGCATAAGCCCAAAAAAAAATTAAGCCCCGATTTAAGCCTAAGCCCCGATTTAAGCCTAAGCCCAAAAAAATATAGTACTAAGTCAAAAAATTAAGCCTAAGCCCAAAAATTAAGCCTGACACCAAATTGAGCCTAAGCCCAAAAAAAATATAGTACTAAGCCTAAGCCCAAAAAATATAGTACTAAGTCAAATATTATAAAGGATATAGTAGTACTGGGTCAAATATAGTACTAAGCCTAAGCCCAAGCCCAAAAAAATGGAAAAAAATAGGAAAGTTAATGTGAGCAGCCTAAGCCTCCGAAAGTAAGCAGCTGCTCAAGTCTGATTACGATCCAAAAGAAAGTGTACTCCAAAGTGAGAAAGTGTAAGCCTAAGCAAAAGTTAATAAGATTAGGTGTAGTGAGTCTCTAAGCCTAAGCAACGGCAAGCGTGTGTGTGTGCGTGTGTGTGTGTGTGTGTGTGTGTGTGAGTGCGCGGGAGAAGCGGTATGTCGGCCAATTCTAGGTTCGGGAAATGGCCATTGAAGAGACGGCGGCGCCGTCGGAAACTCACAATAACGCGAAGAGACAAAGGTCAGATATTTTTTTTATAATAAACATAATGTGTATGTGGAACGCCGGCCTAAGCAGACGCACATTGGCCTGAGCACTGAGCGCTTAGCTTTTTTTTAAATAAACCATAGTGAATGTGTCAAACGCAGGAGAAACCTAAGCCTGAATCTTTATCGCGTACTTCACTGCGCTGAAGACAGTGTAGTAGTAGTAGTAGTAGTAATATCTGCTGCTGATGAGCGCGTTCTACAAAAGGCATAGTGGTGGTGGGCGGTGAGGGCGCCTAAGCCTAACATGGTGAGGGCGCCTAAGTAACATGGCGAGCAACAAAAAATGCGAAAGCGCCGAGCCTGAGCATAATTGTGTCGCATGGTTATGGAAGAGGATAAGTAGTTCACAAGTCCATGTTTGTTATTCTAAGCCTAAGCCCAAAAAATTAAGCCTAAGCCCCGATTTAAGCCTAAGCCCAAAAAATTAAGCCTAAGCCCCGATTTAAGCCTAAGCCCCGATTTAAGCCTAAGCCCCGATTTAAGCCTAAGCCCCGATTTAAGCCTAAGCCCCGATTTAAGCCTAAGCCCCGATTTAAGCCTAAGCCCCGATTTAAGCCTAAGCCCAAAAAAAATTAAGCCCCGATTTAAGCCTAAGCCCCGATTTAAGCCTAAGCCCAAAAAATATAGTACTAAGTCAAAAAATTAAGCCTAAGCCCAAAAAATTAAGCCTGAGCACCAAATTGAGCCTAAGCCCAAAAAAATATAGTACTAAGCCTAAGCCCAAAAAATATAGTACTAAGTCAAATATTATAAAGGATATAGTAGTACTGGGTCAAATATAGTACTAAGCCTAAGCCCAAGCCCAAAAAATGGAAAAAAATAGGAAAGTTAATGTGAGCAGCCTAAGCCTCCGAAAAGTAAGCAGCTGCTCAAGTCTGATTACGAGTCCAAAAGAAAGTGTACGCCAAAGTGAGAAAGTGTAAGCCTAAGCAGAAAGTTAATAAGATTAGGTGTAGTGAGTCTCTAAGCCTAAGCAACGGCAAGCGTGTGTGTGTGCGTGTGTGTGTGTGTGTGTGTGTGTGTGAGTGCGCGGGAAGAAGCGGTATGTCGGCCAATTCTAGGTTCGGGAAATGGCCATTGAAGAGAATACGGCGGCGCCGTCGGAAACTCACAATAACGCGAAGAGACAAAGGTCAGATATTTTTTTATAAATAAACATAATGTGTATGTGGAACGCCGGCCTAAGCAGACGCACATTGGCCTGAGCACTGAGCGCTTAGCTTTTTTTTAAATAAACCATAGTGAATGTGTCAAACGCAGGAGAAACCTAAGCCTGAATCTTTATCGCGTACTTCACTGCGCTGAAGACAGTGTAGTAGTAGTAGTAGTAGTAATATCTGCTGCTGATGAGCGCGTTCTACAAAAGGCATAGTGGTGGTGGGGCGGTGAGGGCGCCTAAGCCTAACATGGTGAGGGCGCCTAAGTAACATGGCGAGCAACAAAAAAATGCGAAAGCGCCGAGCCTGAGCATAATTGTGTCGCATGGTTATGGAAGAGGATAAGTAGTTCACAAGTCCATGTTTGTTATTCTAAGCCTAAGCCCAAAAAATTAAGCCTAAGCCCCGATTTAAGCCTAAGCCCAAAAAATTAAGCCTAAGCCCCGATTTAAGCCTAAGCCCCGATTTAAGCCTAAGCCCCGATTTAAGCCTAAGCCCCGATTTAAGCCTAAGCCCCGATTTAAGCCTAAGCCCCGATTTAAGCCTAAGCCCCGATTTAAGCCTAAGCCCAAAAAAAAATTAAGCCCCGATTTAAGCCTAAGCCCCGATTTAAGCCTAAGCCCAAAAAATATAGTACTAAGTCAAAAAATTAAGCCTAAGCCCAAAAATTAAGCCTGAGCACCAAATTGAGCCTAAGCCCAAAAAAATATAGTACTAAGCCTAAGCCCAAAAAATATAGTACTAAGTCAAATATTATAAAGGATATAGTAGTACTGGGTCAAATATAGTACTAAGCCTAAGCCCAAGCCCAAAAAATGGAAAAAAATAGGAAAGTTAATGTGAGCAGCCTAAGCCTCCGAAAAGTAAGCAGCTGCTCAAGTCTGATTACGAGTCCAAAGAAAGTGTACGCCAAAGTGAGAAAGTGTAAGCCTAAGCAGAAAGTTAATAAGATTAGGTGTAGTGAGTCTCTAAGCCTAAGCAACGGCAAGCGTGTGTGTGTGCGTGTGTGTGTGTGTGTGTGTGTGTGAGTGCGCGGGAAGAAGCGGTATGTCGGCCAATTCTAGGTTCGGGAAATGGCCATTGAAGAGAATACGGCGGCGCCGTCGGAAACTCACAATAACGCGAAGAGACAAAGGTCAGATATTTTTTTATAAATAAACATAATGTGTATGTGGAACGCCGGCCTAAGCAGACGCACATTGGCCTGAGCACTGAGCGCTTAGCTTTTTTTTAAATAAACCATAGTGAATGTGTCAAACGCAGGAGAAACCTAAGCCTGAATCTTTATCGCGTACTTCACTGCGCTGAAGACAGTGTAGTAGTAGTAGTAGTAGTAATATCTGCTGCTGATGAGCGCGTTCTACAAAAGGCATAGTGGTGGTGGGGCGGTGAGGGCGCCTAAGCCTAACATGGTGAGGGCGCCTAAGTAACATGGCGAGCAACAAAAAAATGCGAAAGCGCCGAGCCTGAGCATAATTGTGTCGCATGGTTATGGAAGAGGATAAGTAGTTCACAAGTCCATGTTTGTTATTCTAAGCCTAAGCCCAAAAATTAAGCCTAAGCCCCGATTTAAGCCTAAGCCCAAAAAAATTAAGCCTAAGCCCCGATTTAAGCCTAAGCCCCGATTTAAGCCTAAGCCCCGATTTAAGCCTAAGCCCCGATTTAAGCCTAAGCCCCGATTTAAGCCTAAGCCCCGATTTAAGCCTAAGCCCCGATTTAAGCCTAAGCCCAAAAAAAATTAAGCCCCGATTTAAGCCTAAGCCCCGATTTAAGCCTAAGCCCAAAAAAATATAGTACTAAGTCAAAAAATTAAGCCTAAGCCCAAAAATTAAGCCTGAGCACCAAATTGAGCCTAAGCCCAAAAAAATATAGTACTAAGCCTAAGCCCAAAAAAATAGTACTAAGTCAAATATTATAAAGGATATAGTAGTACTGGGTCAAATATAGTACTAAGCCTAAGCCCAAGCCCAAAAAATGGAAAAAAATAGGAAAGTTAATGTGAGCAGCCTAAGCCTCCGAAAAGTAAGCAGCTGCTCAAGTCTGATTACGAGTCCAAAAGAAAGTGTACGCCAAAGTGAGAAAGTGTAAGCCTAAGCAGAAAGTTAATAAGATTAGGTGTAGTGAGTCTCTAAGCCTAAGCAACGGCAAGCGTGTGTGTGTGCGTGTGTGTGTGTGTGTGTGTGTGTGTGAGTGCGCGGGAAGAAGCGGTATGTCGGCCAATTCTAGGTTCGGGAAATGGCCATTGAAGAGAATACGGCGGCGCCGTCGGAAACTCACAATAACGCGAAGAGACAAAGGTCAGATATTTTTTTATAAATAAACATAATGTGTATGTGGAACGCCGGCCTAAGCAGACGCACATTGGCCTGAGCACTGAGCGCTTAGCTTTTTTTTAAATAAACCATAGTGAATGTGTCAAACGCAGGAGAAACCTAAGCCTGAATCTTTATCGCGTACTTCACTGCGCTGAAGACAGTGTAGTAGTAGTAGTAGTAGTAATATCTGCTGCTGATGAGCGCGTTCTACAAAAGGCATAGTGGTGGTGGGGCGGTGAGGGCGCCTAAGCCTAACATGGTGAGGGCGCCTAAGTAACATGGCGAGCAACAAAAAATGCGAAAGCGCCGAGCCTGAGCATAATTGTGTCGCATGGTTATGGAAGAGGATAAGTAGTTCACAAGTCCATGTTTGTTATTCTAAGCCTAAGCCCAAAAAATTAAGCCTAAGCCCCGATTTAAGCCTAAGCCCAAAAAATTAAGCCTAAGCCCCGATTTAAGCCTAAGCCCCGATTTAAGCCTAAGCCCCGATTTAAGCCTAAGCCCCGATTTAAGCCTAAGCCCCGATTTAAGCCTAAGCCCCGATTTAAGCCTAAGCCCCGATTTAAGCCTAAGCCCCGATTTAAGCCTAAGCCCCGATTTAAGCCTAAGCCCCGATTTAAGCCTAAGCCCAAAAAAAAATTAAGCCCCGATTTAAGCCTAAGCCCCGATTTAAGCCTAAGCCCAAAAAATATAGTACTAAGTCAAAAAAATTAAGCCTAAGCCCAAAAAATTAAGCCTGAGCACCAAATTGAGCCTAAGCCCAAAAAAAATATAGTACTAAGCCTAAGCCCAAAAAATATAGTACTAAGTCAAATATTATAAAGGATATAGTAGTACTGGGTCAAATATAGTACTAAGCCTAAGCCCAAGCCCAAAAAATGGAAAAAAATAGGAAAGTTAATGTGAGCAGCCTAAGCCTCCGAAAAGTAAGCAGCTGCTCAAGTCTGATTACGAGTCCAAAAGAAAGTGTACGCCAAAGTGAGAAAGTGTAAGCCTAAGCAGAAAGTTAATAAGATTAGGTGTAGTGAGTCTCTAAGCCTAAGCAACGGCAAGCGTGTGTGTGTGCGTGTGTGTGTGTGTGTGTGTGTGTGAGTGCGCGGGAAGAAGCGGTATGTCGGCCAATTCTAGGTTCGGGAAATGGCCATTGAAGAGAATACGGCGGCGCCGTCGGAAACTCACAATAACGCGAAGAGACAAAGGTCAGATATTTTTTTATAAATAAACATAATGTGTATGTGGAACGCCGGCCTAAGCAGACGCACATTGGCCTGAGCACTGAGCGCTTAGCTTTTTTTTAAATAAACCATAGTGAATGTGTCAAACGCAGGAGAAACCTAAGCCTGAATCTTTATCGCGTACTTCACTGCGCTGAAGACAGTGTAGTAGTAGTAGTAGTAGTAATATCTGCTGCTGATGAGCGCGTTCTACAAAAGGCATAGTGGTGGTGGGGCGGTGAGGGCGCCTAAGCCTAACATGGTGAGGGCGCCTAAGTAACATGGCGAGCAACAAAAAAATGCGAAAGCGCCGAGCCTGAGCATAATTGTGTCGCATGGTTATGGAAGAGGATAAGTAGTTCACAAGTCCATGTTTGTTATTCTAAGCCTAAGCCCAAAAATTAAGCCTAAGCCCCGATTTAAGCCTAAGCCCAAAAAATTAAGCCTAAGCCCCGATTTAAGCCTAAGCCCCGATTTAAGCCTAAGCCCCGATTTAAGCCTAAGCCCCGATTTAAGCCTAAGCCCCGATTTAAGCCTAAGCCCCGATTTAAGCCTAAGCCCCGATTTAAGCCTAAGCCCAAAAAAAAATTAAGCCCCGATTTAAGCCTAAGCCCCGATTTAAGCCTAAGCCCAAAAAATATAGTACTAAGTCAAAAAAATTAAGCCTAAGCCCAAAAAATTAAGCCTGAGCACCAAATTGAGCCTAAGCCCAAAAAAAATATAGTACTAAGCCTAAGCCCAAAAAATATAGTACTAAGTCAAATATTATAAAGGATATAGTAGTACTGGGTCAAATATAGTACTAAGCCTAAGCCCAAGCCCAAAAAATGGAAAAAAATAGGAAAGTTAATGTGAGCAGCCTAAGCCTCCGAAAAGTAAGCAGCTGCTCAAGTCTGATTACGAGTCCAAAAGAAAGTGTACGCCAAAGTGAGAAAGTGTAAGCCTAAGCAGAAAGTTAATAAGATTAGGTGTAGTGAGTCTCTAAGCCTAAGCAACGGCAAGCGTGTGTGTGTGCGTGTGTGTGTGTGTGTGTGTGTGTGAGTGCGCGGGAAGAAGCGGTATGTCGGCCAATTCTAGGTTCGGGAAATGGCCATTGAAGAGAATACGGCGGCGCCGTCGGAAACTCACAATAACGCGAAGAGACAAAGGTCAGATATTTTTTTATAAATAAACATAATGTGTATGTGGAACGCCGGCCTAAGCAGACGCACATTGGCCTGAGCACTGAGCGCTTAGCTTTTTTTTAAATAAACCATAGTGAATGTGTCAAACGCAGGAGAAACCTAAGCCTGAATCTTTATCGCGTACTTCACTGCGCTGAAGACAGTGTAGTAGTAGTAGTAGTAGTAATATCTGCTGCTGATGAGCGCGTTCTACAAAAGGCATAGTGGTGGTGGGGCGGTGAGGGCGCCTAAGCCTAACATGGTGAGGGCGCCTAAGTAACATGGCGAGCAACAAAAAAATGCGAAAGCGCCGAGCCTGAGCATAATTGTGTCGCATGGTTATGGAAGAGGATAAGTAGTTCACAAGTCCATGTTTGTTATTCTAAGCCTAAGCCCCGAATTAAACATTCGTAAATAAATAAAGATACTTAAAAAAGTCAAAATAAAAGACGAACTCAGTTTTTTTTCCAGCGTGTATTGCCACCGGGTCCAATGAATACATCCACGAGATCATGTGCCACGAATAGGACATTAGCTAATGAGGACAACTGTCTTTCATCGTTGCAAGCCGAATATGTATGTATATAATATGAACATTTTTTTTAAACGACATTTTTTTTTGCAAACAACAATGCAACAACGACAATCTGCAATAACTAATGCTAAAAAACACAAAACACATTCCCTACACCATAGACGGCATATGAGGCCATTATGTCGATCGCACGCTCTCTTGATCACGTCGAGATTGGGATGATTAAACACCATAATACGAGGGCTGTGCTCGACCAATAGATCTAACTGCAAAAATATAATTATTTATTGATAAAAAAGAGTTAACAAATCACGAGGCAATCGTTATTCAACTAACAACAAAAAAAATAAATTGCAACAATAACAAATTGAAATATCATACATACCTACTACACCTTCCCTACTCCATAAACCATATGGTTGGATTGCCGCCATGACATTCTCGTGTGAGTACCATCATCCACTCTCTCGTCACAGCCTTAACATATGGAGCAGAGCGTGAAGTCCAATCATCGTTTCGCCACTCACCATTTCGATCACTCGACCCGTGCGCACGCTCATGCACGACACCAGGACATTGACGCCGATAGGGTTTCGGTAGCCGCGGCAAACATTCTCCGCATACATCTTGTTGTAGCTAAGAATGAATGTGCGTGCACCCATTTCCTCGTCGATCATCGCTGCGACACGATACTGTACCGTGCTACGGTGCGCTCGCACGCCCTCCGCGTTGTCCGATTTGGACAGACTCTCAGCGAACTCGGTCTCATACTCGGGAGGGACAATGAAAACACGCAGACACACATTGATGGTCTCCAAGAATTTCCTGTACAATTCGATGTCGACTTTTCGAATGGCAGTCAAACGATGGTTTGATTCCATCAAGAGCGCCTGCAACAATAATCGTGACTTTTACATTGAAAATAATAATTATGAAACTAACATGCGCTTTCGCATAAGTAGACGAGTTATTTTTGCCAAACTTGATCGTCCAATTATCAAAGACAGGATTCTTCTCAAAATAAGAATTCAGAGTTTCCTTGGTAACGATAATAGACCTGCAACACAATTAGTTGGAAAAGATGAATAAACTTAAAATAAAGCTCATTAATAACTCACGGCGGTGACTCTGTGAAGAATTTCCTCACAGAATTCCGTTTCATTGGTTTATCCTTGTCATCATCGTTCACCATCTCCTCGAAAATTTCGTCAACCTTTCCATTGTTGAGCTTGCGAGCTCCATAAAGAGTGAGATCGGTCCATTTCACAAACTCATAGAGATTCATCTAAACGAAATTAATATAATCAAATGCTTTCGATAGTGTACGGCGTTACTCACGTTGATTTGCTGCTCTTTATCAATCTGCGGCAGAGCCGTGACGTGATGCAGCTTCTTCGCACTCGACTTCTTCTGTAAGAATAAATAATGATGCCAACAATATACCATATTTTCGGCCAAATGTCCACCCAAACGGAGCACACTTACAGATTCATCTTCCGATGCTTAACATATGGAGCAGAGCGTGAAGTCCAATCATCGTTTCGCCACTCACCATTTCGATCACTCGACCCGTGCGCACGCTCATGCACGACACCAGGACATTGACGCCGATAGGGTTTCGGTAGCCGCGGCAAACATTCTCCGCATACATCTTGTTGTAGCTAAGAATGAATGTGCACTTCCTAGCTGAGCGCAGTACGATCGGCTCACGAATGGCGTACTGCATCACATGAAATAATTGAAGATACTAAATATGAGGAAAATGTGTAAAACCTACTCTAGTACGAGGCACGAATCGCGTATACGCGCCCACTCTCTCGACATCATCAATCACGACCCGGAACGGAACAATGTTCTTGTGTCTCACTGAAAAAAATTAATTGCAACAATAACAAATTGAAATATCATACATACCTACTACACCTTCCCTACTCCATAAACCATATAATCGTGAAGCGTCCAAAAAAGATCGATATCGAAGGGCACTCCTTTCTTAAATAAGAATATAAACGATGTGCGGTGATAAATGTATCAAGCAACGTACGTTTATCCACACAAATAGCGGATTAGCAGCAGAAGAGATCAACGACGAAATCCGATCATATCTTGTGGCTGCCGTACGCTTGATGCTAAGCGAAATGAATGTAATAGTGCAATTGAAGTTTTCATGTTACCGATTATTGGGCTCATATCCTCCGTCGTCATCCACGGGCTGAGATGGAACATCACTGATTCTTCGCTTATTGTTAGCGACAGCAACTACTGATTGTGATTGCGAAACTCTTTGCAAAGGATCACGTGGAGCATCGAACAGTCTACAATCAGTCGTTTTGCACAATATCTTCTTCAAACATACTTGCCTATGGTACTGTGAGAGAAGCGCTCTCATCATATTCGATACTTCGATGCGTACCAAGCGCTGGCTCGCATCGGCGTCAAATGCAGAATGAAAAAGAGGATTATAGCTGCTGCTGCTGCTGCTGCTGTTGCTAATGCTCGAAGCAATAGAATTGTCGTTGTTGTTGTTACTGTCGCTTCCCGTACGACGCAATTCGAATGTGCACTGGTCCACCTACAACGGTGATGGTCAAAATTAGAGTCTGATAGTGGCCACATCGCCGCAATCACGTAGCACGCATCGAACGATTCAAATTTCAAGTGAAGTCCAATCATCGTTTCGCCACTCACCATTTCGATCACTCGACCCGTGCGCACGCTCATGCACGACACCAGGACATTGACGCCGATAGGGTTTCGGTAGCCGCAGCAAGCATTCTCCGCAGACATCTTGTTGTAGCTACGAATGAATGTGCACTTCCTAGCTGAGCGCAGTACGATCGGCTCACGAATGGCGTACTGCATCACATGAAATAATTGAAGATACTAAATATGAGGAAAATGTGTAAAACCTACTCTAGTACGAGGCACGAATCGCGTATACGCGCCCACTCTCTCGACATCATCAATCACGACCCGGACTCACTGAATTTTTATTTCGCTTCAATAATGCTTAACGGGACTTACAATTAACACAACATGCAGTGCCCAATTGCAGTATAGATTGTAGCATGGCGTCGCCTTCAACTCCGAACAGTGATTGCCCGATGCGACGCCGTGCACTCGTTCGAACAAAGATACCTAAGAATGCGGGGCTGTGATGACGGTGCTGGCGGTGGTGCATATGAGATGGTGTCGTCACAGCTTCCGTCTCCGGTTCAACCATACCATACTCTAAAAAATAATTAATAATTATAAATAAATAATTTAATAGCAAATATAGGAAAGAGGGCTGAACATGACCTCGTCATCATCATAATAATTTACCAACAAACAAATTACAAATAACTTTATAGTGAAAAAAACGAAACGATAAACATGGAAAAAGGCGATCAGTTGAAATAAGAAGCAGTCATTACAACATTTAAAGAAGAGCACTAGGGCCGAAAGTAGATCCATTGAGATCATCAATGAACCACGGTCTATCTACTTCTTTGTATTGACAGAGGGGATAGTCGAAGGGGACACGAATGCCATGGGGATCCATTACGAGAACTCCTATCTCGTATGAACGAATCTGTAGCGTAAATATGTTGTATTAAATAGTCCGTAGTATTAATTTATGAAAATAATAATAATTTAATCTGACCGCCAATTGTTGTCCATCCTTCTGTAATTCTCCCCATGCAGCCTTACTCAGATTAGCACTCGTTACTATCTGCAAACAAGAGAGAAATCAACACGTCTAGTTGTAAGAATACATTTAAATTTCATTCATCAAGAACTGAATGTACCTGCCAATCGAATTGTCGTGTTTTTGAATCGATTTGCATATAAGTCTGGAATGGAAACTTTCTCGTCTCTTCCCTTCTCCTTCCTATACCCATTCATTATTATATCTTCTCACCTTGACATGGGGCATAATTCTACTTCTTCCCCAGTTCTCAGATCTCCATTTGCACATATTCTTCAATAGCCACTCTTGTCTCTCTGCTGTTTTCTTTGCGTAAGGAAGGCTGCATCCACTACTGAACAAGACAAATTTAATATTTAATAATAATTTGAATAATTGTCACATAAAAAAAGGTAGATACTACCTCTTTCCGTTGACACTTCCTTCAACATCATCCTTCGTTGGATAAATAATAAAACATTGAGTATTCGATACATCTTCCTCTCCTCCTCCTCCTCCTCTCATGCTCACAGTGAATTCTCCTTTCAACCACCTGGACGGATGTGATCCGAGAGATCCGATGGAAGACGATTGAAACACTAATGTCTTCTCCGAATTCTCAATTCATTCCATCAACAACAATCATTTACGGTCAATCACCTGATCAGAAGCTCTTTCCTTTTTCAGAATATTTCTGACCAACTTATGACCGACCTGATGATTATTAAATATATATATATATATATATATTGATTGTACAGAGGGATGAACAAACTTTGTTAATATCACCTCCTTTATGATATCCCGGAACAGAGGATACAATTCGATTTACGGTGTACTCGAATTCAGCTTCACCAAGTCGATCTTTCCAATACGTCAACTAGTAGTGAATTCTAGATTTTACATTACACATTTACTTACTCCTTCAATTGGATATCTTCCCAAATATTCGATTAGATCCATCACAATTGGAATTCCCTTTTCGACTCGTCTAGGAAATCTTTCAGATGGTATTTTTCTTGTACTCTTCATGTAGTAGAACAATTGAGTATTCATTTTCCAATCATCTAAAGTGACATGTTTATTTTCCAATCATCTAAAGTGGCAGGATAAAATGACGAATGGTTAATGAGAGCAGCTTACACTGTAGAAGATTGGCAGTACTGACAATAATGTGCAATGTCATATCGTCGTCCTCGAAAAGGGACAATTTGGAATGATGAGTACCGAAAGGAATGGGAAGAGAAGCAGTTGAGACTGAATAGAAGAGGAAGATTAGATAGGAGAGGGAAGAATTACGATAGATATACGTACCATTGATATTAGTCCATCCTTCTTTCTCTGCATCATCCTTGATCTCTTTTACAGCCGTTCCGTGTTTATCTCCCACAATAATTGTCATTGGAGTATTTCTGCTTCGAGAAGGATATTGACTGCAGCATCATCTCCCTCTTCATGCTGATTACCACCAATATTTCTTACCTAATCAACCATCGAGTATCAATCATGTAATTGAAATGGACTGAAGAAACGGGGTTGATGTGACCGAGTAGTTCAGACAGATTGTATGCATGCTCATTGAATTGATCAGGAAGACCACCAATCTTAATGTAATCGATCAGAGATCAAAGAATAAATAGCGAATACCTTAGTAAAGTATAATTTGTGTGTCTCTAATGGTGAGTTATCAACGAATACGGTAGCAGGTCTCTTCCCTGGCACTTCTACTCCTTCCTTCCCTTTGCATCCTTTTTCTTCTTCTCCATCGTTCTTCTCTTCAAATTTCATCATTTTCATCATATCCGTGACATATTCGTAGTCATCGATTGCATACCTACCTTTACTGACGCTGCACATACTCTCTGCACTCCATACACTGACCCCGAAAAGCCGCTTCATCTTGATCTAATATTTTCGACCTCGACCCGAACCTGAACATTCAAAGGTCAACAATGTCGGCTTCTTTGGTTGTGTAAAGACTGAGCAAATGCGAGGAGGGAGGGGAGGATGGGGGGGGGGGTGAGCGCGAGAGGTTCGCGATAGGATCCGGATCAAGGTCGCGAAATTCAAATTTAGATACGATAGAATAGGGTCTACCCGAGGACGCTCACCTAATACCTTTTTTTTTAATAGAGAGGGCCACCCGATAGAGAGGGCCACCAATATGGCCTACTAATGGCCGCGGCGGCGACAGCAGATAAAAAAAACAGGTACCCATAGAGTAGGGTCGGTCACCGTGAACCGAAACGAATCAAGAAAAAACTGTTAAAACTGAACGACACCTTTATACGACATCGATGCCATTATTACATGTAACATTAAAATCAACAAACAGAATTGCTAATCGACAGTTTAATACAAATTCATGTTGGATAAACGACCAATCACTTCATCGCCGCCGCCAACATCACCACCTCCGACATCAATTCTTCGTATTCGATAGTAGTTGAAGAGTCCAGTGTGACTCTTGTCTCGCGAAGTTTGTCTGTGAGATTGATCTAAATGGCGGCCAGTAGTGTCACAATGAATTCGTAATGATAATACTAATACCTTGAGACGCCAGCAAAGCGGGTCCGCGTTGTCTCCATCCGTCTTCTTGATAACCGTAAGCGCGGGCTTGATCATGGCAACAACGCTCTCCTCGCTGATGGCCTGAAAATTATTTTATTAAGCTCATCATTTTTTTTTGGTCGAAAAAAACAAACGGAGAAAAAAACGTACAATCTCAAGGACGACGTCATTGGTGGTTCTATTCACGAATGAGACAAGAGCCAATGCGTTGACGGGCTTTCCGAAACGGCACTTTACGACGTCACTTCTCCCACCAGACTCGTCTACTATGAAGCGTTTCTCGTGTCTCGAGCGCGCATACAACGCGGTATGTCGAGATTCGACTCTGCACTGGTAATGCTATAAAAATATCATTAGATTTTGATACCATTTTGTGATACCTCTCTTCTCGTGAGTACATCGCAACATTTACGGAGAGACGAGATGGAATCGATGATAACGCGAAGAGGCTCGAAATCCATGTTGCCAGCTGAAAAAAAAGATTATGAAATAAAAAAAAATGTCCAAACTCACTAATCAGTCGGCATTCACGAATGAGAATGTGAATGTAATCAAGTCCATTATAGTTGGTCGCGGGGCCAAAAAGATCTGCAGCATAGCGCTCCGTTGCATCATCCGCTTCATCTGCATTCCCATGAGCTGTAGTGGACGCTCGCGACCACACAACCAACGCCATCTTGCAAGACTTTGCATGGTCTTGCTGTAACGAGGAGGCCGACTGACTCGCCATCGCCATTACACCAGGTGGTAATTGAACACTGCAATTATTGTATAAAATGCATTATTTAATAATATTTAATTTGTGATTTTTTCACCGAGTAAAGAAGTAAAGAGTGGATGGAGTACGTGACCACATTCATCATTCAATAGAAGGCCGCCAATAGGGCCTACTCATGACTGCGGAAGTTGTGATACCCATAGAGTAGGGTCGGTCACCGCGAACCGAAACGAATCGAGCAAAAAACATACTGGTGCGCAACAGAACTTTATATTACTTTTTTTTTGATGAATTAAACACATGAATGAATTAACCATGTTATCACAACAATTACACAACAATTTAGTCCAACTTCATGTTAGACATACGCTCGGATACATCGCCACCGAACGTCGTCACCTCCGACATAAATTCGTCATAATCAACAGCGGCGGAAGAATTCATTGTGGCTTTTGTGTGACAACGTTCGTATGGGAGATTGACCTAAATGATGGTCATTTTAATGAAGAAGCGTGAATTACCTCAATGTTAAGCCAATGTGGATCCACATTATCTCCTTCCATCTTCTTAATAATCGTAAGCGGCTCTCATACATACCTACTACACCTTCCCTACTCCATAAACCATATGGTTGGATTGCCGCCATGACATTCTCGTGTGAGTACCATCATCCACTCTCTCGTCACAGCCTTAACATATGGAGCAGAGCGTGAAGTCCAATCATCGTTTCGCCACTCACCATTTCGATCACTCGACCCGTGCACACGCTCATGCACGACACCAGGACATTGACGCCGATAGGGTTTCGGTAGCCGCGGCAAACATTCTCCGCATACATCTTGTTGTAGCTAAGAATGAATGTGCACTTCCTAGCTGAGCGCAGTACGATCGGCTCACGAATGGCGTACTGCATCACATGAAATAATTGAAGATAATAAATATGAGGAAAATGTGTAAAACCTACTCTAGTACGAGGCACGAATCGCGTATACGCGCCCACTCTCTCGACATCATCAATCACGACCCGGAACGGAACAATGTTCTTGTGTCTCACTGAATTTTTATTTCGCTTCAATAATGCTTAACGGGACTTACAATTAACACAACATGCAGTGCCCAATTGCAGTATAGATTGTAGCATGGCGTCGCCTTCAACTCCGAACAGTGATTGCACGATGCGACGCCGTGCACTCGTTCGAACAACGATACCCAAGTTGAGAATGCGGGGCTGTGATGACGGTGCTGGCGGTGGTGCATATGAGATGGTGTCGTCACAGCTTCCGTCTCCGGTTCAACCATACCATACTCTAAAAAAATAATTAATAATTATAAATAAATAATTTAATAGCAAATATAGGAAAGAGGGCTGATACATACCTACTACACCTTCCCTACTCCATAAACCATATTCAAGGTAGTCCGCAAACGAATCTTGTCCCGTTCCTCGTAGTAACCATTCGGCACTTGGGCCCGTGTATGCATTACACGAGTTCGCTAACGTCGCCCGCATCACCTGCAAAAAGAACTGCTATTGAAAGAACAATGACGGAGTACGCTTACACTAATGCGACGGTCGCGATGCTTGATGGTTTGAGCCGAGCTGCATATCGGGGCGTTCGATCCGATCCTCGCGATGGTGTCAGCGCGACGCGCACGCATGCCCTCCGTATTTGCAATCACTCGGCGTGCTAAGCCCTGTGGTCCTACAATTTCAGTTAGTACAGTGATCAATGTCGCGAAATTCAAATTTAGATACGATAGAATAGGGTCTACCCGAGGACGCTCACCTAATACCTTTTTTTTTAATAGAGAGGGCCACCCGATAGAGAGGGCCACCAATATGGCCTACTAATGGCCGCGGCGGCGACAGCAGATAAAAAAAACAGGTACCCATAGAGTAGGGTCGGTCACCGTGAACCGAAACGAATCAAGAAAAAACTGTTAAAACTGAACGACACCTTTATACGACATCGATGCCATTATTACATGTAACATTAAAATCAACAAACAGAATTGCTAATCGACAGTTTAATACAAATTCATGTTGGATAAACGACCAATCACTTCATCGCCGCCGCCAACATCACCACCTCCGACATCAATTCTTCGTATTCGATAGTAGTTGAAGAGTCCAGTGTGACTCTTGTCTCGCGAAGTTTGTCTGTGAGATTGATCTAAATGGCGGCCAGTAGTGTCACAATGAATTCGTAATGATAATACTAATACCTTGAGACGCCAGCAAAGCGGGTCCGCGTTGTCTCCATCCGTCTTCTTGATAACCGTAAGCGCGGGCTTGATCATGGCAACAACGCTCTCCTCGCTGATGGCCTGAAAATTATTTTATTAAGCTCATCATTTTTTTTTGGTCGAAAAAAACAAACGGAGAAAAAAACGTACAATCTCAAGGACGACGTCATTGGTGGTTCTATTCACGAATGAGACAAGAGCCAATGCGTTGACGGGCTTTCCGAAACGGCACTTTACGACGTCACTTCTCCCACCAGACTCGTCTACTATGAAGCGTTTCTCGTGTCTCGAGCGCGCATACAACGCGGTATGTCGAGATTCGACTCTGCACTGGTAATGCTATAAAAATATCATTAGATTTTGATACCATTTTGTGATACCTCTCTTCTCGTGAGTACATCGCAACATTTACGGAGAGACGAGATGGAATCGATGATAACGCGAAGAGGCTCGAAATCCATGTTGCCAGCTGAAAAAAAAAGATTATGAAATAAAAAAAATGTCCAAACTCACTAATCAGTCGGCATTCACGAATGAGAATGTGAATGTAATCAAGTCCATTATAGTTGGTCGCGGGGCCAAAAAGATCTGCAGCATAGCGCTCCGTTGCATCATCCGCTTCATCTGCATTCCCATGAGCTGTAGTGGACGCTCGCGACCACACAACCAACGCCATCTTGCAAGACTTTGCATGGTCTTGCTGTAACGAGGAGGCCGACTGACTCGCCATCGCCATTACACCAGGTGGTAATTGAACACTGCAATTATTGTATAAAATGCATTATTTAATAATATTTAATTTGTGATTTTTTCACCGAGTAAAGAAGTAAAGAGTGGATGGAGTACGTGACCACATTCATCATTCAATAGAAGGCCGCCAATAGGGCCTACTCATGACTGCGGAAGTTGTGATACCCATAGAGTAGGGTCGGTCACCGCGAACCGAAACGAATCGAGCAAAAAAACATACTGGTGCGCAACAGAACTTTATATTACTTTTTTTTTGATGAATTAAACACATGAATGAATTAACCATGTTATCACAACAATTACACAACAATTTAGTCCAACTTCATGTTAGACATACGCTCGGATACATCGCCACCGAACGTCGTCACCTCCGACATAAATTCGTCATAATCAACAGCGGCGGAAGAATTCATTGTGGCTTTTGTGTGACAACGTTCGTATGGGAGATTGACCTAAATGATGGTCATTTTAATGAAGAAGCGTGAATTACCTCAATGTTAAGCCAATGTGGATCCACATTATCTCCTTCCATCTTCTTAATAATCGTAAGCGGCTCTCATACATACCTACTACACCTTCCCTACTCCATAAACCATATGGTTGGATTGCCGCCATGACATTCTCGTGTGAGTACCATCATCCACTCTCTCGTCACAGCCTTAACATATGGAGCAGAGCGTGAAGTCCAATCATCGTTTCGCCACTCACCATTTCGATCACTCGACCCGTGCACACGCTCATGCACGACACCAGGACATTGACGCCGATAGGGTTTCGGTAGCCGCGGCAAACATTCTCCGCATACATCTTGTTGTAGCTAAGAATGAATGTGCACTTCCTAGCTGAGCGCAGTACGATCGGCTCACGAATGGCGTACTGCATCACATGAAATTATTGAAGATAATAAATATGAGGAAAATGTGTAAAACCTACTCTAGTACGAGGCACGAATCGCGTATACGCGCCCACTCTCTCGACATCATCAATCACGACCCGGAACGGAACAATGTTCTTGTGTCTCACTGAATTTTTATTTCGCTTCAATAATGCTTAACGGGACTTACAATTAACACAACATGCAGTGCCCAATTGCAGTATAGATTGTAGCATGGCGTCGCCTTCAACTCCGAACAGTGATTGCACGATGCGACGCCGTGCACTCGTTCGAACAACGATACCCAAGTTGAGAATGCGGGGCTGTGATGACGGTGCTGGCGGTGGTGCATATGAGATGGTGTCGTCACAGCTTCCGTCTCCGGTTCAACCATACCATACTCTAAAAAAATAATTAATAATTATAAATAAATAATTTAATAGCAAATATAGGAAAGAGGGCTGATACATACCTACTACACCTTCCCTACTCCATAAACCATATTCAAGGTAGTCCGCAAACGAATCTTGTCCCGTTCCTCGTAGTAACCATTCGGCACTTGGGCCCGTGTATGCATTACACGAGTTCGCTAACGTCGCCCGCATCACCTGCAAAAAGAACTGCTATTGAAAGAACAATGACGGAGTACGCTTACACTAATGCGACGGTCGCGATGCTTGATGGTTTGAGCCGAGCTGCATATCGGGGCGTTCGATCCGATCCTCGCGATGGTGTCAGCGCGACGCGCACGCATGCCCTCCGTATTTGCAATCACTCGGCGTGCTAAGCCCTGTGGTCCTACAATTTCAGTTAGTACAGTGATCAATGTCGCGAAATTCAAATTTAGATACGATAGAATAGGGTCTACCCGAGGACGCTCACCTAATACCTTTTTTTTTAATAGAGAGGGCCACCCGATAGAGAGGGCCACCAATATGGCCTACTAATGGCCGCGGCGGCGACAGCAGATAAAAAAAACAGGTACCCATAGAGTAGGGTCGGTCACCGTGAACCGAAACGAATCAAGAAAAAACTGTTAAAACTGAACGACACCTTTATACGACATCGATGCCATTATTACATGTAACATTAAAATCAACAAACAGAATTGCTAATCGACAGTTTAATACAAATTCATGTTGGATAAACGACCAATCACTTCATCGCCGCCGCCAACATCACCACCTCCGACATCAATTCTTCGTATTCGATAGTAGTTGAAGAGTCCAATGTGACTCTTGTCTCGCGAAGTTTGTCTGTGAGATTGATCTAAATGGCGGCCAGTAGTGTCACAATGAATTCGTAATGATAATACTAATACCTTGAGACGCCAGCAAAGCGGGTCCGCGTTGTCTCCATCCGTCTTCTTGATAACCGTAAGCGCGGGCTTGATCATGGCAACAACGCTCTCCTCGCTGATGGCCTGAAAATTATTTTATTAAGCTCATCATTTTTTTTTGGTCGAAAAAAACAAACGGAGAAAAAAACGTACAATCTCAAGGACGACGTCATTGGTGGTTCTATTCACGAATGAGACAAGAGCCAATGCGTTGACGGGCTTTCCGAAACGGCACTTTACGACGTCACTTCTCCCACCAGACTCGTCTACTATGAAGCGTTTCTCGTGTCTCGAGCGCGCATACAACGCGGTATGTCGAGATTCGACTCTGCACTGGTAATGCTATAAAAATATCATTAGATTTTGATACCATTTTGTGATACCTCTCTTCTCGTGAGTACATCGCAACATTTACGGAGAGACGAGATGGAATCGATGATAACGCGAAGAGGCTCGAAATCCATGTTGCCAGCTGAAAAAAAAAGATTATGAAATAAAAAAAATGTCCAAACTCACTAATCAGTCGGCATTCACGAATGAGAATGTGAATGTAATCAAGTCCATTATAGTTGGTCGCGGGGCCAAAAAGATCTGCAGCATAGCGCTCCGTTGCATCATCCGCTTCATCTGCATTCCCATGAGCTGTAGTGGACGCTCGCGACCACACAACCAACGCCATCTTGCAAGACTTTGCATGGTCTTGCTGTAACGAGGAGGCCGACTGACTCGCCATCGCCATTACACCAGGTGGTAATTGAACACTGCAATTATTGTATAAAATGCATTATTTAATAATATTTAATTTGTGATTTTTTCACCGAGTAAAGAAGTAAAGAGTGGATGGAGTACGTGACCACATTCATCATTCAATAGAAGGCCGCCAATAGGGCCTACTCATGACTGCGGAAGTTGTGATACCCATAGAGTAGGGTCGGTCACCGCGAACCGAAACGAATCGAGCAAAAAAACATACTGGTGCGCAACAGAACTTTATATTACTTTTTTTTTGATGAATTAAACACATGAATGAATTAACCATGTTATCACAACAATTACACAACAATTTAGTCCAACTTCATGTTAGACATACGCTCGGATACATCGCCACCGAACGTCGTCACCTCCGACATAAATTCGTCATAATCAACAGCGGCGGAAGAATTCATTGTGGCTTTTGTGTGACAACGTTCGTATGGGAGATTGACCTAAATGATGGTCATTTTAATGAAGAAGCGTGAATTACCTCAATGTTAAGCCAATGTGGATCCACATTATCTCCTTCCATCTTCTTAATAATCGTAAGCGGCTCTCATACATACCTACTACACCTTCCCTACTCCATAAACCATATGGTTGGATTGCCGCCATGACATTCTCGTGTGAGTACCATCATCCACTCTCTCGTCACAGCCTTAACATATGGAGCAGAGCGTGAAGTCCAATCATCGTTTCGCCACTCACCATTTCGATCACTCGACCCGTGCACACGCTCATGCACGACACCAGGACATTGACGCCGATAGGGTTTCGGTAGCCGCGGCAAACATTCTCCGCATACATCTTGTTGTAGCTAAGAATGAATGTGCACTTCCTAGCTGAGCGCAGTACGATCGGCTCACGAATGGCGTACTGCATCACATGAAATAATTGAAGATAATAAATATGAGGAAAATGTGTAAAACCTACTCTAGTACGAGGCACGAATCGCGTATACGCGCCCACTCTCTCGACATCATCAATCACGACCCGGAACGGAACAATGTTCTTGTGTCTCACTGAATTTTTATTTCGCTTCAATAATGCTTAACGGGACTTACAATTAACACAACATGCAGTGCCCAATTGCAGTATAGATTGTAGCATGGCGTCGCCTTCAACTCCGAACAGTGATTGCACGATGCGACGCCGTGCACTCGTTCGAACAACGATACCCAAGTTGAGAATGCGGGGCTGTGATGACGGTGCTGGCGGTGGTGCATATGAGATGGTGTCGTCACAGCTTCCGTCTCCGGTTCAACCATACCATACTCTAAAAAAATAATTAATAATTATAAATAAATAATTTAATAGCAAATATAGGAAAGAGGGCTGATACATACCTACTACACCTTCCCTACTCCATAAACCATATTCAAGGTAGTCCGCAAACGAATCTTGTCCCGTTCCTCGTAGTAACCATTCGGCACTTGGGCCCGTGTATGCATTACACGAGTTCGCTAACGTCGCCCGCATCACCTGCAAAAAGAACTGCTATTGAAAGAACAATGACGGAGTACGCTTACACTAATGCGACGGTCGCGATGCTTGATGGTTTGAGCCGAGCTGCATATCGGGGCGTTCGATCCGATCCTCGCGATGGTGTCAGCGCGACGCGCACGCATGCCCTCCGTATTTGCAATCACTCGGCGTGCTAAGCCCTGTGGTCCTACAATTTCAGTTAGTACAGTGATCAATGTCGCGAAATTCTAATTTAGATACGATAGAATAGGGTCTACCCGAGGACGCTCACCTAATACCTTTTTTTTTAATAGAGAGGGCCACCCGATAGAGAGGGCCACCAATATGGCCTACTAATGGCCGCGGCGGCGACAGCAGATAAAAAAAACAGGTACCCATAGAGTAGGGTCGGTCACCGTGAACCGAAACGAATCAAGAAAAAAAAATGTTAAAACTGAACGACACCTTTATACCACCACATTGATGCCATTATTACATGTAACATTAACAATCCAACAAACAGAATTTCTAATCGACAGTTTAATACATATTCATGTTAGATAAGCGACCAAACACCTCGTCGCCGCCGCCAAACATCACCACCTCCGACATCAATTCTTCGTATTCGATAGTAGTTGAAGAGTCCAGTGTGACTCTTGTCTGGCGAAGTTTGTCTGTGAGATTGATCTAAATGGCGGACAGTAGTGTCACAATGAATTCGTAATGATAATACTAATACCTTGAGACGCCAGCAAAGCGGGTCCGCGTTGTCTCCACCCGCCTTCTTGATAACCGTAAGTGCGGGCTTGATCATGGTAACAACGCTCTCCTCGCTGATGGCCTGAAAAAAATATTTTATTAAGCTCTTTTTGGTTGAAAAAAAAAACGGAGAAAAAAAACTTACAATCTCAAAGGCGACGTCATTGGTGGTTCTATTCACGAATGAGACAAGAGCCAATGCGTTGATGGGCTTTCCGAAACGGCACTTTACGACGTCACTTCTCCCACCAGACTCGTCTACTATGAAGCGTTTCTCGTGTCTCGAGCGCGCATACAACGCGGTATGTCGAGATTCGACTCTGCACTGGTAATGCTATAAAAATATCATTAGATTTTGATACCACTTTGTGATACCTCTCTTCTCGCGAGTACGTCACAACATTTACGGAGAGACGAGATGGAATCGATGATAACGCGAAGAGGCTCGAAATCCATGTTGCCCGCTGAAAAAAAAAGATTATGAAATAAAAAAAAATGTCCAACTCACTAATCAATCGGCATTCACGAATGAGAATGTGAATGTAATCGAGTCCATTATAGTTGGTCGCGGGGCCAAAAAGAGCTGCAGCATAGCGTTCCATTGCATCATCTGCTTCATCTGCATTCCCATGAGCAGCAGTGGACGCTCGCGACCACACAACCAACGCCATCTTGCAAGACTTTGCATGGTCTTGCTGTAACGAGGAGGCCGACTGACTCGCCATCACCATTACACCAGGTGGTAATTGAACACTGCAATTATTGTATAAAAATGCATTATTTAATAATATTTAATTTGTGATTTTTTTCACCGAGTAAAGAAGTAAAGAGTGAATGGAGTACGTGACCACATTCATCATTCAATAGAGGGCCGCCAATAGGGCCTACTCATGGCTGCGGGAGTTGTGATACCCATAGAGTAGGGTCGGTCACCGCGAACCGAAACGAATCGAGCAAAAAAACATACCGGTGTGCAACAGAACTTTATTACTTTTTTTTTGATGAATTAAACACATGAATGAATTAACCATGTTATCACAACAATTACACAACAATTTAGTCCAACTTCATGTTAGACATACGCTCGGATACATCGCCGCCGAACACCATCACCTCCGACATCAATTCGTCATAATCAACAGCGGCGGAAGAATTCATTGTGGCTTTTGTGTGACAACGTTCGTATGGGAGATTGACCTAAATGATGGTCATTTTAATGAATAAGCGTGAATTACCTCAATGTTAAACCAATGTGGATCCACATTGTCTCCTTCCATCTTCTTAATAATCGTAAGCGCGGGCTTGGCCATAACGACGGCGCAATTCTCATTGATGGCCTGAAAAAAAGAAAAAAACACACATGCGCATACACGAAAAAAAAACGTACAATCTCATAGACGATTCCTCTCCGGCTGCTCACAAACGACACTAGCACTAATGCGCGGATGGGATTTCCGAAGGGACATTCCACGACGTCACGTCTCCCACCAGACTCGTCACATATAAATCGTTTTCCGTTTCTCGTGTACGCCGCCAACGAGGTATACCGAGAAGCGATTCCGCGCTTGGAATGCTTAAAACAATAAATATCACCAGATCTCGACACTCATTGATACCTGTCTTCTCGCGAGTACGGCACAACATGTACGGAGAGACATCATGGAGTCGATGATAACACGAAAAGGCTCAAAATCCGTGTCGCACACTGCAAAAAAAACACAGTTATGAAATAAAATAAAACTAAAAAAACTCACGTATCAATTGGCATTCACGAATGAGAATGTGAATGCAATCAAGTCCATTATTCACGGGGTCAAATAGAGATGCGAAACAACGCTCCATTGCATCATCAACTACTTCATTAGCAGTCTCACGGAAAGTTAGCGATCTGCGCCACACAACCAACTTTAGCTTGAAAGTCTTTGTACGCTGCTGCTGCTTTAATGAAGTCGTTGACGCATCCATCATACCCGTCGATGTTTAAACACTAAGAGAAATGAATCATTTAATAATTTGTATCGAGTATAGAGGGCCGCGAGTAGGGCCTACTCATGGCCGCGGCGTCGGCTGCAAAATAATATGCCATATTAGTGGCCGTTGTCACATAACACCATCAGATGGTGGTCGGTCCGGGAACCGCTCGTGATAAATCACATTAACATTACTGTCAAACAAATCTTTATCGTTATCACATAACTGAATAATACTACCATCTATCTACTAGACACAAAGATGTAATCCACGGTCAAAGAATTATACACACTACTCTAAATAAAACAATGGGACATGGTCGTCTAAAACAAAAAGAGTATTTGTATTAAAAAAGATTAATACTTACAATTATCGATAAAAATGTTAGCGGCATTCGTCAGTAGATAGCAAATACATGATACAAAAAGGAAAAGGACAGATTGGAAGGGGGTATTGACATTCTTCTTCAATGACATCATAGTTTAACATGAGAAAAATTAACGAACATGAAATTCGAATGTTCGATGCCGACACAGTTGCAAATAGAGATCATGTAGGGAGAGGGAATAAGACGCAGCAAGTTGGCATTGTCGGGCACATTGTCTCCTGCCCTCTCAGAAGCACGCAAACGAGCGCTATCGAGAATATCTCGTTTGGCGTACAGTGTACACGGACGTCTCTCGGGATCCACAGTAGAATCTGAAATAATAAAAGTGATTTCCAATATGAAACGCTCTACGAAGCCACGAATAGGGCATATTCGGGGCCACCCCACCCTTACATCTCTCTCTCTCTCTCTCTCTCTCTCTCTATTTGTCTCAGAGGAGAATTGCGAGAAATTCTTGCAATAAATTATGAAAACAATGACAAACCACGAGAAGTTGAACATATGTACGATACATCATTCAGTCCACGACAGATGGCATTAGCAAACGGCATATTGCTCTCGATATTAGAGTGAGTTATCATGACGAGACCTCCGTTTGCAACAAAGTACTTGTTCCATTCAAGGTTGACAAAAGCATCAATCTGAAACCGCTCAGACATGTTAGAGATGCTGTGTATGAACGCAGCAAGCCAGAAAAAAGGCATACCGGGTTGGAGTAAATCGCAAGGAAGTTTGTGCACGTGTATACAGGCAACGGTATCTGAGAACGACATTCGGACGCGATGAAAACTCCGGATACCAGACTGCGCAGACGCTCAATTGCCGTAGAACCACGCATCTCTATTACCTTAACAACAGTGTGTTTGTAAATACTGCACTCGATCTACGCGATCACAACGCCCACACTAATAATACGGCGTACCGAACTGCTGGGCGGAGGACCAGGAAAGTGGACCGTCAGATAGATTGGCGGCGGCGACTGTCCGTTGCCGACAGGCGGTGGAAGTTGCATCTGTTATGAACATCAATCTAAAACGGTAGGGATTTTGAATTTGAGGAGTAGATATCCATATGGTCGGATCACAGAGCACCGATATTAAACACGCATACTCTCCAACAAATGTCGATTTAATCGGAGAACAACATCGTGAACAACAAAAAAAGGAATTCTCAAATAATAACAACAACATTTGCAGCAGTAACAACATCTAAAAACAAAGCAGGACAAGAAAGTGATAAAAAGTCACCTAATTGCGCATGTGGCCATCGGTAGACCCTATTGAGGGCCGCGATAATGTAAGGCAAGGCGGAAACGAAAAAAATGGCAGAGAAATAATGCGAAAAAAAAATAGCAGGAAAGTAGTGTTTGTTTCATCGTGATACCTCCTAAAAAAGGGAGCACCCTATTCACAGCAAAAAAAAAACAAAACAATCATAGACGACATGATAAACGTCAGGGAAATTATAGATAACGATAACAATATCTGCATGCATTATATGCGCTCAGACACGCAAAAACAAATACTATTGATCACGAATCTAACTATACTCTTCGAATAACTATGTCTCAGATATGAGACAGCTTCATAACTATGTATCAGATATCTATAAGAATATATCGGGAGATGTGCAGTTCTTATCTCTGAGACAACAAAATCTGTAGTTCGTTGCGAGCATATAGAGAGATTCGTCGCATAGATTGCGCTCGGAATCTTCGTCCGGAAGCTCCGTCATGTAGTTGAAAACTAAAAGTGATTCTCGTCGCGTCGAATACACGAGTGTATTACCGGGATCAGGTCGCTCGTTCACGTAATCAGCCAATACATCGTTCATATCGTTGGAGACCTCGTGCCATTCGAGGTCGTACAAATGATCAAGTCTAGGATAGATTGCGATATATATCGTAGTACTCGTAGTGAGAGCCAACTCACTTGTCCCGAGTCATCTTGTCGACTGCGATGCGATAGCGACGGAGAAGAAATGGTATCATGTAGTTGTCAAAGGCCCATAGATTGTCATCTGCGTGTAGCTTGTGCTTCAGTACGTACAAGAAGCTGGAAAAAAACAATGATTACTAGAGGGAATCATAAACATGCAACTGTTGCTTACTGGGAAGCCATCGCATGCGGCGAGTACTCCGTGCTCGGATACTTTGCCTTGTACGCCGTCCACAAGCAGACTTGACTGCGGAATGTCGGACGTTTCAACGTCTTCTTACGAGACACCCGTCTGGAAAGTGGAAATTACATTGTGTACCACCACCGCTTCACTCACGAAAATATAAAATGGAGCATAGCTCGCTCGGTCATGCTGTCGAATGGCATATACTTTAATACCCGATCCATATCTTCTAGAATGGTCATTATTACTATTAATCTGATGAAAACACGCCACGCATCTAATACCACCATACCGAGCATCACACGTTTAAACTCGTATCGAGTGAGC
This sequence comes from Pristionchus exspectatus, assembly GCA_911812115.1. Taxonomy (NCBI): domain Eukaryota; kingdom Metazoa; phylum Nematoda; class Chromadorea; order Rhabditida; family Neodiplogasteridae; genus Pristionchus; species Pristionchus exspectatus. Next base: position 26,970 of record CAJVSA010000093.1, read on the forward strand.
GTACCGCTATCTTCATCAAAGACCATGTGAAAATCGGCCGAGTAGCAACGGAAAAGTCTGGGATATATCGCGATAAAACCCAGAAATGCATACTCTATGCTTACTTGTCCCGAGTAGGCTTGTCCATCACAACGCGATAGTGACAGAGAAGAAATGGTATCGTTTCACTTCTACATCGCCACAGTCTAACATCCGAGTGCATCTTCTTTCTGAGCACACGCAAGAAACTTGAAAGTAACGATTAATATATTAGAAATAATATAAAACTAGACACTCTTCATGATACTTACTGTGATGCCAACTTCTGAGGCGAAAAGGGGACGCGTGGACAATCATACTTATAAGCCCTCCATATGCGAATTTGGTTGCGGAATGTCGATAAAGTGAGCAACTTATCATTCGCCTTGAGCCACCTGGAATGTGTGATAAAAGAAAATGATCGTCGCAACCGCTACCACCGCATGTTACTTCACTCACTTGCACATGAAATATAGCATAGACCACTCGGTCATACTGTCGACCGACGACGTCTTCGGTGGTCGATCCACTTCTTAAATGGTGATCGTCATTACTAATGATGGATAGCGGATTGGTCACGAATAGGGTCTATTGGAGGCCACCGTTGAGTAAAAAAAATACACGTCTAAAGTAAATAATACATGTCGCAAACAAACTACGTGGCTGTTGCCGTTGCTGCTCTTCACTACGATGGATAGTAGCGCGAGTACAGTGGAACGGACGCCCGACGACACGTCGCCGCTGCCTCGTAACACAACCGTATGGCGACCTTTGCGAGAGTCTGTACCCGCTCAATGTCATCTCCCGCGATGATCGCTGCCTGAATTATGCGAGTTTGAGAATGTCAAAAATAGTGTAAGTAAGAGTATGTCAGTGTTTCAAATTGTGAAAAAAACGTACTAAAGGTTAAAAAAAATACTTACGCGCACCGCGTCAGTAGCTTCGTCTCTTCTGAGGCAAGCTTGGGCGGCGGCAACATAGTAGAGTGCTTCATCATTGCTCTCACTGTTGTCGCTGCTGCCGCTGCTGTTACTCATACGTAAACGCACACGACTGCAATAATGGCTATTCATCGCCATAAACACAAAGCGATCAATGAGATAGATATGCTCGGTTCGCGATACCGATGATACAACAACACGATAATCCGTAGACATGTATATTTCGAGAAAATCACTTTACTTGGCATTGAATTACAACAAAAAAAAGGAACGCAAACAACGATATGAACTCTATAGATACATCGAAATGCCACCCATGCACCAGGTACTCGCCGGTAAATGGGCCGGTCTATCGGTGGCCGCGCTATAGGGTGTGGGGGTGGAATTCCACCAATGCAACCTAAAAAAAATCTAAAAAGAGAAGAGCAGTGAAGGTGGCCATTGATAGATCCTATTCGGGGCCACTAATACTAAAAAAAGACAAAGACACCTTTCACGGTTGCACAAACCGAATAAAAATAATGTTTTTTTTTGCAAATCATCTTATTATCAACAAAAGAACAGAACACGAAAGAACAGAACGCAGACGATAATCAACAAAAGAACAGAACACGAACAATAGATAAGTGGCAACGTCATATTAAAAAAATTATTAGGTAGTATCCGATTCAGATGACTTATTTACTGGGGCATGGGGTCTACTGAAGACGCGGATATTGCGGCAAATCTTTATCAGTCCTTTGATGGTCTCCCTTGAGAGGGCATCCCACGTGGGAGTATCGACAAGTTCCTTCAGATAACGAATCGTGTATCGTTTAGTGACTCTTTCCTGCAAGTATTAATAGTAATAAACCACAGTCGGGGGATGAATTATCGCTCGAGTTACCTTGAGAAAAGAAAGGTTGTTCTCTTCCGAGATTAAAAGTTTCTCGTGTATGGAGAATGACGAAGCGGATGACAGTACGTGGTTCACGCATACATCCTCGACAATCTGGAATTTCTGTTACCGTCTTTATTGTGCATCCTTTTCTTTGCAATCAGCAATGATAACCACCTTCAAGTCAAATCTGCCCGCGAGTTGGAGAACTCTGTGCACGTTACCGTCTATAAATAAAAGTGTGATTTTAAAAAAAAACGGTGGAACCTGTGAGGGGCAAGCTATCAACCTTATAGATCATCTTGAGAATGTTTGAAAATTCATGAAAAAAATAGAGTAACCTTTGCGGGCATCGTCAAAGGATTAAAAACCTCGTATTCCACATCTTGAATGGGAATTTCGCTCATATCCTTTTCTTTGAAATCACCAAAGAAGAGTCTATCGAAGAATGGAGATTGTTCCGCGAGAGACTAAAGGGCACGCATTATAAACGAAATGTGACTTGTCTCACCCTTTTGTGCACCGGAATCTTCTTCTTATCCGTCCCAACAACTAGAACGCCATCGAGATGCACGTCGGGATCGAGAGTGGGACGGTGTCTCCATCTGCAAAAGTGCCAAGATTCTCACGGGGAAAAAAAACAACAAAAAATCAACTTACGCTTCTCCATCATTATCCAATCTGATCTCCATCGTTAGTACTCCTTGTCCCAATTGTTTAAAGATATGATGCGCACTCATTTCTGATATAGAACTAGTGTGACTCTTCACATTCCAGCTTTTGAGGTCATAGTGTTGTAAGAACGACTGAAATGTTCGTTAGTTTCTCTCTAAATAATCGCCCGACTAAAGTCTACTCACCCCACAATCTGGGTTGCGAACAACGACGGTAACGGTGCACATCCACAAATTGACCTCATTCGACATGGCACACATCAATTCAATCATACATTCGCAAGAAGGACCCCTGTGTGAGTTCTCGTTGATAGAGCACTTGGTCAGTCGCAGACACCTAAAATTTGGTCAAACATTAATTAAACGTTTCACAAACTACCACTGAAACCGCCGAAATTCTGAATGAACGAACAAACCAAAAGAATACCAAGGATACCCGCCGATGCGATGAACGGGCGAAATCTGTTGTTCGATCTGACCATTCTTCCACTCCTCGACATTCATCGATATCATTGCAGGGGCGGGATCGCGAACATCAACACCACCACCACCAGGGATCGTCACCGCTTGGCTCATCGTAGTTGTCGAACCTCAACGACGAGAGATGGTTAATAGTAGTAGTAGTAATGGAGAGGGCGGCCACCGATAGACCCTATTCGAGGCCACTAACAGTAAAAAATATACATATTTAACGGTTGTAAACCGAATGGATAAAAAATGTTCAAGAATTAAAAAAAGCAATTTAATCTCACTATCAACGGAACAAAAACGAAACAAACCGACAATAAATGCATCAACAATTAACGCGAACAAAAAAAAAGTTAACGAGTAACAAGGAAAGTGCGATAAATTCATGAATAATTAAAAGATTAACACAAAACATCTATCAATATTCGATATTCCACGGTTAATCAAGTTCTGATTTATGTTAACAGACGCTTTGAATGGTCTCGAGGACATTTTTCCTTTTCTGAGTGTAGATCTATCGGAAGCGATCATGAATCCACAATATGATATTTCGTTTAGGTCTGAAGAGGTACTCTTTTTTTTTGGCATACATTGCATTTTATTGCCACTTATATGCCATATTGTTGACTGTCAGCTATTTTAGGCCAACGAGTAGTACAAGGAAACAACAACAAAACTCTCCATCTACAAATAAAAAAAACGAGATGAAGGGGTTGATCGGTACTTTTTTTCGTATATCTTGGTAATGCAATGACAATTAGTAAAAAAAAAACAACACAATGAAGAAAAAAAAGCTCATTCCCGGCAAGGATTGACCATCGGCGCAGTCAGACACCAAAGGGTGCCATGGCTGCGGCTTACTCGGGGTTATAATAATTTGGTTTTCCTAACCTACAAGCGATACATTCGAACATTAAGTTAGCGCTAGCAAAAAAAATCCCTTACACACAGTGTGCACGCTACAAGCGGCGGGTACACAAGAATGGCGGAATCCTTTGGCGCTGCTAATATGCCATCAATTTGGTCAGGGTGTTAGACTTGTTTTTATGTTCACGGCGCAATTATATAATACGACAAAATTAACAGCTCAGTAAAAAAAATCCCTTATACACTGGGTGCACGCTACGAGCGGCGGGTACACAAGAATGGCGGAATCCTTTGGCGCTGCTAATATGCCATCAATTTGGTCAGGGTGCTAGACTTGTTTTTATGTTCACGGCGCAATTATATAATACGACAAAATTAACAGCTCAGTAAAAAAAATCCCTTATACACTGGGTGCACGCTACGAGTGGCGGGTACACAAGAATGGCGGAATCCTTTGGCGCTGCTAATATGCCATCAATTTGGTCAGGGTGCTAGACTTGTTTTTTTATGTTCACGGCGTAATTATAAAATACGACAATATTAACAGCTCAGTAAAAAAAAATAAATCCATTACACACGGTGTGCACGCTACAAGCTGCGGGTACACAAGAATGGCGGAATCCTTTGGCGCTGCTAATATGTCATCAATTTGGTCAGGGTGTTAGACTTGTTTTTATGTTCACGGCGCAGTTATAAAATAAGACAAGATTAACAGCTCAGTAAAAAAAAATCCCTTACACACGATGTGCACGCTACAAGCGGCGGGTACACAAGAATGGCGGAATCCTTTGGCGCTGCTAATATGCCATCAATTTGGTCAGGGTGTTAGATTTGTTTTTTTTATGTTCACGGCGTAATTATATAATCCGACAAGATTAACAGCTCAGTAAAAAAATCGACGCGGTGTACTTTAGGTCAGGCGGGACACCCCCTCCACGTGTGACGACCCCGGATGTCCGCGAAAACGACTCCGAGTCGCCTCACAAATAAGATGGTTCATGAGTGGAAGTGCATGAATGAAAGAACTCGGTCAGTGTAGAAATGAAGGAAAAAAAACAGAAAACAGAAAATTGATGAAGATTCTCCCATTTAGTATACACAATAAGCGGCAAAAAAATAGCAAAAAAAGACAACAAAAAAATGCCCCCCCCCTGCAGGGTTACGCAACGACATATATTGTTTTCCCTATTTAAATCGAGTTCCCGAACGGGGCAAGATTAGACATGTCAGAAATTGCACATCTTATACACTGAGTGTGCGCTAACACGCGCGGGTAAGTATCGCGCTATCTTGCTCTTTTTTTTTCTGGGTTTCGATGATTGCTCGCTTTTCACATAGATCACGGCGCATATTTCCCCTGATGATGTGAAATCCAGACGACGTCGACGTCGATGAGAAAACAACGAAAACCATGGAAAGAGAACCCTTTTTTTAACGGGAAACCGTATATTAGGTAACTTTGGAAAATAGATGTTTTTATCAAAATGAAAACGACCCGGAACAGCAACCGATGGCCATGAGTAGAGACTATTCATGGCCATACAGCATCATCGACAATAGTAATGCACCAATGTAAGGAGAACAACTACAGTGCTTTCAATTCCAATTTTGATTAAAGGCGTGTGAAATGCTAAAAAAATACAAAAAAAAGGAACAAAAAAAATCATCTCCCCCAGCAGGGTTGCGCGACTGTACTGTTTTTTTTAGATGAACGACGTGAGAAAGTAAGAATATTATAATATGTCAGAATTTGCGCACCTTGTACCCTTGATGTACACTATTCCGTGCGGGATCGAAAGCGATGCACGGAGAACAAAAAACGACAATTCTCACGTACATTTTTTTTCACATAAATTCAGTATACGCAATAAGCGGCACAATGATCAACCTTGATTAAAAAAGATTTTAAAAATGCGAATAAAAGAACAAAAAATAAATTAATCGGGTCGCCGACCCAAGCATAGCGAATCGCATGCCAGTCTCTATGACACAACGCCGGCCTAAGCATGCGTGTTAGAGCCTGAACACTAAGCTCTAAGCGATTTTTTTCTATTTCACCGCATGGTGGCAGTCGAATGCCGAGGAACGACGAGACTCATGCCGGCACGAGAAGCATCTCAGGGAAAGTGGTGATATCTGCATATTAATAAGTATTGTCTAAAAATGGATTATGCAACAATTAGTGATTTTATCGAGTAGCGTGAATAGAACGCGTAATAATCAACATTATCCAATCATTCAACAGAGAGAGAGCCGCCAATAGGGCCTACGCAAGGCCGCGGCGGCGACTGTTGCGAACATTTACCATTTACCGAAATAAATCGAGCAAAACAAAAATGATCCACTTGGGGTCTATAGAAGCGTTTATGACAGTGAATCAATGTTCGTCTTTTCATATCAAATGTGAAAGAACTTACGCCTTTTTCTCCTCGCGTTTTCCGTTTCCGAGCGTTCGATGGGAGGAGCGTCCGCTTTCAGGACACCGTTGATCTTCTATAACATTTACTCATTTAGCACTCATCTGACCATATTCCAACAACAACGACAATCGCACGAGACTTACCTTGCGCAACCGATTAGTGGTCATCGAATCCACTCAACAGATCTCTGATCCAATTCATCTTCTTTTTCTCGCCATCTCCCCTCCTTGCCCCATCCGGCAAATCCAGCAAATTCTTAATGAGCAATTAACATGTGACGTTATGTAACAAAAAAAGAACATTGATTCACTGTCATACGCCTCTATATACCCCAAGTGGATCACATTTTCGGGGAAGCAAGGGATTCTCGAATCTGATTAAACTTAGTCTCCCCACACTACGGAGAGTTAACAGCGCGGGAACACGGAATCATCAAGTACAACACTGCAAATATTGTCACGTAATCACCAGATGATGGTTGAACACTGCAAGTATTGCCTGAAAAAAATGCATTAATGGATTTCATCATCATCATCATCATCTACTTATTCAATAAATGATTTTGGAAAACAAATGTATGCTGCAATACTGAAACGACATATAACAGCAACGGGGAAACAACAAAGAACGAGATGGCGAGTCTGGTTCAGCTAATGGCCGAGTCTGGTTCAGCTAATGGCCAGCTATAGGGTCTGTTCGTGGCAGCAGTGCGATATACAAAAAAAAACGGCTCGGCTCGAGCGGAAATGACGATTCGTGGCGCGAATCGTAGGAATAACAATGCATAATTGACTAATTGCCTTCAGCATAATTGCCTTCAGCACGGTACATGAGAGCTCCGATATCACTTACTCTTCACATGTATGCGCCTCAACCACTTACAGTGCATATCTGTGGCCGTTGTTATTTTCGGCCGTCGCCTTAAATTGTAGTATTTTGATCAATGGCAAGAACGGTATTGGGTACGTCAGAAGTTGCACACTTTATACCCTGTATGTGCGCTACCCCGTGAAGGTACGAATCGCGATGTAACAAGTAGCCCATGGGCCAACTCGGATCCAAAAAGTAGGCGCATGTGACGCCCCCATTGAAAAGAAAATAACACCTTCGGAACTCTAGCCAAAATAAAAGACCATGTAAATTTCGAAAAGAAACATAATGTGCGTGTGACGTCGACATAAGCACACCAATTAACTGAGCGCTAAGCTTTCTTTCAAAAAAAACGTGGAGAAAACGCATATTCTTAATCAAAATTCCGGGGAAGGGAGGGTATGTCGTAAAAGATTCATTGTGGACGAACCCTGAAAAGGGATGGTATTTTTTCGGCATAGTCTGTGATTTTTTTAGCACAGTCTGTGACGAGAAAAAAATGGAGATGTCGTTAAGAAACGCCATTTGTTTCACTCAATGGAAAAACATGTGTCAGTGTCAAACGGCGAAGAAACTTCAGTTTCACTTTTTTTTGCGTAACACAAGTTTTTATTTGGTTAATTTATCGACTCCTGTAAATGATATCTCTTCGCGGTTCCCGGATCTAACGAAGCGGTCACTAGCAACTGGAAAATCAATAGATGGGGATGGTAGAAAGAGAGAGACCGATCAAATATCACGTAAGAAAGTGAATCAGACAAAAAAAAATCATAAAGAGTTCCTGTACTATATTAGTTTCCCTATTTAAATCAATGACAAGAATAAAAAAATAAATATTGAAACATTATCAGTAAACATCGATTGGCATCGACTCTGAGCTTACTGTACTCAAAAACGCGAGTTGCATCATCATTACGCAATATTACATAGTGATGACGAAATTGGTTATCGATTTTTTTAGATATTTTAATTTCGAGTAGTTTGGTGTCAAGTACGATCGATTTGGTTGAGTTTCCGGTGAAAACGGTGGAAAAAACGGATTATGACGAAATGATGACAAAATCAATTATCGATTTTTTTTCGAAATTTTTTTTCATGAGAAGATGTTTGGTAAAGGTCCGAGGGGTGTACGATCGTTTTGAGCCGAGATATGAGCAAAAAATTCGAGCGTGACAGACAAACATACATACATACAGACAGACGGACAGACGGACAGACAGACAGACATTAACTTTTTATATTGCTTAGTAACGGTACTGGGTATGTCAGAAGTTGCACACTTTATACCCTGTATGTGCGCTACCCCGTGAGGGTACGAATCGCGATGTTCGGAGAAGAGCAAATAGATAATTCTCGTATCAATGATATTAGAATATGTCATACATTGCACATCTTGTACCATGGACGCATGCTAGTCGCGACGGGACAGGGTGAGTATGGAGAGAGAGAGAGAGAGAGGGACTTATTGACATCAGAGCCACCGTACAGAGTATTGTATTGAAAAATTGCGTAACGGGAATCACCCTTTTAGAGTTCATTATGTTTATATACACATGTGTGTACGCTATCCCTTGTGGGTATGCAAAAAGTGAAACCGAAGTTCCTACGCCGATTGACATGGTGGATTCGTAGTTGATTGGAGAAGTTGTCATGTGTAGGCCATATAGTTGACCATGGAGTAAAACAAATGGCGTTTCTCAACGACATTTCCATTTTTTTTTGTCAAGACGCAAATGCGTCCTGCGTCTTGACATCAGGGCCACTGTACAGAGTATTGAGAAACTGTGCGACTGTTATTCAACAGATTATCATAATCTCTTTTTTTTAAATTCATTAAGTTTATATTAGGATATATCAGAAAGCGCACGCCTTGTACCCATGGGTGTACGCTATCCCTTGTGAGTATGCAAAAAGAAAATAACACGGACCTCTCAAGCCTCAAGCCAAAGTAAAAGACCATGTAAATTTCGAAAAGAAATCTAATGTGCGTGTAACGTCGACCTAAGCATACGAATTATCTAAGCGCTAAGCACTTTTTAACTTAAAGAGAACGTGTATTGTTAATCAAAATTCTGGGGGAAGTCGACTTTTTACATCCGTGCTTGGAGGCGGACCCAATTTCGCCAATGCGCATCTATATGCAGAAGTGCCCGGTGTGAGGAGGCGGTTCCTCTGGATCATTTTTTTTTCTCTAATTGATGCCTGAAATGCGCACTATTTCTGTCCACCACGTCATCAGCAGCAGTCTGAAACAAATTTTCAGATTATCATACGCGTCTTCGAAAGTGATGCTGAAAGAGATTAGTTTAGGCTTTTAAAATCATCTCTTTCAGTATCACTCTCAAAGACGCGCAGGATAATCTGAAAATTTATTCAGACTGCTGATGCTGACGTGATGGACAGAAATACGGTTATGTGCGCAGTGTACTTTAGACCAGACGGGTCGCACACATACCCCCTGGGGGAGGGGTCAATGACTTTCGCATATATACGTGGGAGTGTATGAATATAAGCTCAGACGGTGTAGGAATGAAGTATTACTAATGCATGGTGCTGCTATCATCGTAAACCGCAGCATAAAACTGGTGGCGATAAATATGGTCTAATATTGGCCACTGTAAAAGGTGGAAAAGGGTATCGTTCACGGTTACAACCCGAATACGTGCAAATTAAACTAAATAAACATATCATCATCTCTTCTCCGCGCATAATCTCTTCTTCGTCAATGCGCTCACCTACCGCCACTTCTCCAGTTGAACGCCTCTTTCGATTGTGTATAGCTTTGCTCATGCAATTCTTGTTTGAGTCACATAAATGAAAGCAATAATGGCAATTATAAAGTCCACCATACATACACACACACGTACCCTACATCGATCCCGGCCGCAAACCGATGAGCATCATAATACTGAGGTGCCAAGATTTCGCAACCTTGATGTTGTCAGTCTTAGCAATATAGTGAGTGAATAGATTGGTCAAATGTCGTGTATCCAAATTAAAATAAAATAGAAACCCGATCCACCCATCTAAACCAGAAACGGCTTGATAGAAAATAAACGAGATGATCGGTATTTTTTTAACATAAATGATTGAATTGTATGGTCTGCATCATGCGGAAAACGCGCACCAATTACAGGGAATTCAGCACAGGGGGAATTATAGGGAACAGTGTGTGCTAGTCGCGACGGGTCGAAGAGAGTAGAGAGAGAGAGAGAGAGAGAGAGAGAGAGAGAGAGAGAGAGAGAGAGAATTTACATGTACCACTCGACGCGCTCGATCCATCTGATGGCCAACTATAGGGTATATTTGTGGATTTGTGGCAGAAATGCGGGATGTAGAGATCAGTGAAAAAAATATCAATTATTCACCGCATGGTATTTATAGGGAATAGTGCGTGCTAGTCGCAACTGAGCAAATGGAGTAGAGCCCCATAACGACGCAAAGATCCCGCCGTCATAAAATAATAAAATAGAATCCATTCACCTAAACCAGAAACAGCTCGATAAAATAATAAACGACGCGGTCGGTATTTGTTTGAATACATGATTGGGTTGTATGGTGCTACGGGCGATCAATTACATGGAATTCGGCGCATGGGTAATTATAAGGAACAGTGTGTGCAAGTCGCGACGGGTCGAAGAGTCGGATCACACATTTACATATGTTATATATATATTAAGGAGTAATGATACCTCATATTCCATATCTTGAATGGTGAACTCTGGCACATTATTTTTTTCTTGAAATCTTCAAATAATAGACTATTGAAGAATGGAGACAGTGCATCAAGAGACTCGTTGGGAATAAGCGTGGAACGGCGTCTCCAGCTGCATTAATGAAAATAGTAATAGATTGATCGTTCAAGTCCCAACGGTTGAGGCGGAAGCGATTCAAAGCATACTGAAATGTTCTTTAACTTCTTTCCCCAACGAGCGCCCCCCCCTCTCCCTCCCGAAAAGTATTTAATATTAAACATGTACATACCCCACAGCATGGGAAGCACAGCATGGGAAGTAACGGTGCACATCCGCGAATTAGCCTCCTTCGACATATCACAGATCAATGAGTAAAAAAATATTTCACGGTTGCAAACCGAATAGATATAACATAAACAAGGCTCCAAACAAAATAATTCATTTATTATCAATACATCAACAACAATATACGACAACGAAAAAAATGGTGAGCAAACAACAACGTATTTTTTTAATATGAATTGGTGATTCTTCTATTATAAAGAATTTTGACGTGATTAACAAAACAAATTCTGAATGGATAAATAAGTAACTTAAAAAAAACGCACGCGTACGTCAAAAATACATCGAATACAACCAAAAATTGAGATAATGATGATAGTGTGATGAGACCAAGTAATCGTCGACACTCTCATGACTATCCCGTTCTCAGACATATTCGACTAAGAGGAGCTATCCTCCCACGTATGATAATCTCTGTATCGTCTGATAATTCTGTCCTGCAAATATTGCTGTGCAGCACTTCAATGACTATATTGTTAAAAAAAGGTGGCAGCATTAAATTATACACAATTAGTACAAAATATCGGACGAAATACCCTGATGGAAGGAAGATTGTTCTCCTCCGAGATTAGAAGATTCTCACCAACGGTGAATGGGTGTGAATCGAAACGGGACAATATGTAGTTCACACATGTATCCTCAACAATCTGAAATTTAAATTTAATGTAAAACGGTGTCATCATTTAAAAAAAAATAGTATGGGAATGTGCTCGCCATTTTCCTACCATGTGGAAACCATCATATTCTTTTGTTTTTGGGCCAAATATAGGGTCGATTTTTGACCACAAAAAAAAACGATTCTATAGCTTTATGGTGGTAAACAACCAACTATACAACCTTTAAGTCGAATCTCTCCGCGAGTTGAAGAACCCTGCTCACGCTCGTGCCACCTAGAATAATACATAAATCTAATTTGATATATATATATATTATTATAAAGGAGAAGAAAAAACAGTGAAGCAATTCATTAACACGAACCCGAGCACAAGACGGCAAATACGTCAGTCTCATAGATCATCTTGAGTAATTTCGAAAATTCCTGAATATACATATCGTCGAATTTCAAAACGCTTTCTTTCGGATGAAAAAAATGCAAAGTTCACGGCTATGCCGCATTTTTTTGTACCTCATATTCAACATCTTCGATGGAGAACTCTGTCACAATATTTTCCTTGAAATCTTCAAATAATAGACTATTGAAAAATGAAGACTGTGCCGCTAACGACTGAAGAGCGATTAGCTTGCAAGTGAAACTCGAATTTACCCTTTTGTTAACGTGAATCTTCTTCTTTTCTACTCCAATCACGAGAATTCCATCAAGAGATTCGTCGGGAGCGAGAGTGGGACGACGTCTCCAGCTGAAGAGGGATAGGCGTGGCGACATACCGTCGATTGTCCATGAAAAGAAAAGGAAAAAAAACTCACATCTCTCCATCAGTATCCAATTTGACCTCCACCGTTAGCAATCCTTGACCCAGTCCGTTCAAGATATAATGTGCATCCTCGGGTATAGAAAGGGTTTGACTCTTCTCATTCCAACTTTTGAGGTAGAAGTGTTGTTGAGCATACTGAAATGTTTGCTTGCTTTACTTCAAATACACCCCCCCCCCCCCACTAGAAATGAAACCCACCGAACAGCATGGATGACAAAGAGTGGGCGTAACGGTGCACATCCACAAAATGGACTCCTTCGACATATCACAGATCAATTCAATATCACATTTGCAATTATAACAATCTTGAGGCAAGTCTTTGTCGTTAGTGAGAGAGCACTTGGTCAATCGCAAACGCCTAAAATGTTTCGTATTCTGTCGCTGAACATCACTACTTCTCAACATTGATGGGAAAAAAATAGTGAACCGAAGGCAAACATTATTTACGAAACAAACAAAAAAAAATACCAGGGATATCCACCGATGCGATGAACGGCCGAAATCTGTTCGGTTTGACCCTTCTTCCACTCCTCAACAGCCATCGAGATCGTCGGAGAATCTAAAATGAAACAGTATCGAACACTACATCGGGATAATGCCATATGACAGGGTCTACCTTTGCGCATCCGCTCTGGTCGCCATAAATTGTCAGCGGCTCGCCTCATCTTGTTCGATTATTCTCGAATGCGAATCTGAACATTCGAAATTCAATGATTGCTCTTGGATACAAAATAAATAAAACTATTCGTGGTTAGTGGCCTACTATATGTCCTAAAAGTGGCAGAAATACAATTCCAAATAAATTGTTCACGGTTGCGAACCGAATGGGCATAAAATAATGAGATTTTAAAAAAAAAATAACAGTGATTTATTCATATTAGCAATGCAGGAAACAACATTGTGAAGCAGCAAGCAAGCTACAAAAAAATCACTAACAACAACAATAAAAAAATTTAATTTACGCAAACGAACAAGCAACGAATGATTAAAACATTATGAATGTGCGCATGCATATCAAAAGATCAGAACAAAACACCTATCAATGTCGGATATTCCGCGACAAGCCAAGTTCTGTCGGATATTCGCAGGCGAGCTAAAGGGCTTGGACGACATCTTGCCTCTTTGCAGAGACGATCGGTCGGACGCAAACATGAGACCGCACGAAGAACGTTCATTCAGGTCTGAAGGCAACGAAAAGTAAAATATTCATAATGTCCGATAAACGGAGCATTAAAAACTAACAGAATGAACTCGGAAAAATTATCTGCGATATATCGGTTAGATCGCGCACGACCGCAGACGGCAGTGACGATGAACCGACATCGGCAAGCACGATGATTCCTCCATATGCAATCCATATTTTTACCCATGCCAAATTCGGGCGAATGTCCTCCTGTATAGAATATTTATTTAATTTGAAATAACGACCATGGAACAGAACAGGAGCACCTGTGAGATGAAGATGGAGACGAAGTGGTCGCGCATGTGAATTGCATGAACAACCATGTCATCAGGTGAATCGACGGAAGAGAGTGCAAGATGACGTAAATTTTCAATTGCACGATTGGAGAAGCTGATCACGTCAAATGGCGAACGCATTGTGCGATTGCCGGTCCTCTGAAATTCTTCACAGTGAAATTACAATTAATCCTTTTGTTATGACATTAACACACATACAACTTACATATGGTATGCCCTCGCATGCTCCCGTCTCTCCATTTGGACCGATCAACCAGCTCAGCGAAGCAGCGAGATGCTTCTCATGATCGGAAACCTTAAAAAAAAGACTATGTTCAAGGCCAAATATATGGTCTAAATTTGACCACTCATATTCACAACAAAAAAACAGTGTCTTCTTGTGATTACCTGATCGTTTGAAGGGGATGGTGCCGCTTGCGATACAGCAGACTCAGATGACGGTGTCGGTACATCTTTCACTGGAATGTGTGTGTGTGTATATGTGTAATGAACACAGACCCAGAGGCGCCAATCGAGCGCTATGGAAACGACTAGAAAATCCGTGTGTGAACCTCTTCTGTTGGCGCTGAGGAGGCCGCAGCTTCTCTTCACCAGAGCTTTAGTAGTCTCATTCGAGAGAGATTCCCACGTGAGAGATTGTGCAAGATTACGCATTCGGCGAGCCGAGTATCGTTCACATAGCCTATCCTGCAAACATTGTGTTCAAATTTTTTTATGGAACTGGATACCCAAGAATCTTGAAAAGAGCAAGTTTAAGAAAAAATGTCAAAATGGTCGTTCTTGTTTGGGTAATTTGGGTAACTTTAGTGCAACGTGAACTTACCCTGAGGAAATGAAGTTTGTTCTCCTCCGAGAATTGAAGCTTTTCGTGAGTTGAGAATGTCGAGGAGGAGGACATAATGTAGTTAACGCACAAGTCCTCGACAATCTGGTGAAAATCGTATTAAAAAAAGTTCAAAATACGACTATGCTATGGAAGTAAAAAAACTGCGTATTAAATTGGGGCATACGCATATACTTTACACTTCTAAACAACAAACCTTGAAGCCGAATCTGTCCGCAAGATGAAGAACTCTGTGCACATTTCCGTCTGCAATAAAAAAAAATTAACTGGGTAATATGTTTTCTGTTCGCCTAATGATAATCGCAATGAAACATGATTTGATATAGCACACGAACCCGTGAGAGAAACTCCATCATCATCAATCGTATAAATCATCTTGAAGAGGTTCAAAAATTCCTGAAAAAAAAGATCGTTCTCATGGCAAGCAATACCAATTGTCGTCGCCGCAAACGAGGAATGGCTTGGGAAAATAACAATTCTTATAAGGTGACACGTAGCGGGGCGAAAATGAAATCTTTCGGATAATGAACATTCATACCTCATGTTCAACATCATGGATGGGGATCTCGGTCATGTCCCTTTCCTTGAAATTTCCAAAGAACAGTATATCGAAGAATGGAGACTGTGCCGCTAGGGACTGAATAGCATCATTTGTTTAAAACAAATGTAATCATAGGATTTGTAAACCTTTACGGCGAAAAAAGTGCTTCCAAAACACGCGTAACTTCTATACCTTCTTGTTCACTTGAATCGTCTTCCTATCCTCTCCAAACACGAGACTTACATCAAGAGGTTCATCTGGATCGATAGTGCGACGACGTGTCCACCTGAAGAGGAGTGGGCGTGAGAAAATATCTTCTGTTAACCATAAAAGCAAACGAAAACTTACGTTTCTCCATCATTTTCATCCAGTTCGACCAGCACTTGTAGTTCAGGTCCCAATTCCATCTCGTTCAGTATGAAATGCGCATTGTCTGGCATATCAATATTGTGACTGCTCGGATCCCAACTATTGATGACGAATCGATGTAGAGCATACTGAAGTGTTATTTGCACACCTCCTCTTCCACCCCCCGCATAAAGAAATGTTATTTAAACATACGCAACTTACCGCACACCCTGGATAGCAATAGTTGGAGTGACAGCGCATGTCCACAAATTAGCCTCCTTCGACATATCGCAAATCAATTCGATTCGACAATCGCAAAGTTGTTCAGGGGCCAATATTTTGTCGTTAGAGACCGAGCACTTGGTCAGACGCACACACCTACAATTCGGTAAACTTTAGTTGTGACGTACTCTATCGCGCTGAGCAGCAGCACTACCCAACAACGTCGTAAAAGTGAACCAAAAAGAAAACGAAAATTTTATTGTAAGAACAAAATGTGTACCAGGGGTATCCACCGATGCGATGGACGGCCGAAATTTGTTTGGTCAGACCATCCTTCCACTCCTCAACAATCATCGAGAGTGTCGGAGAATCTATGGAAGAAGACAGATTAGTAGTAGGAGGAGTGCTAATGTCGACATTAATCTTTTTTTTTCAATTGAAATTTTACAGTCGTACAGATCGATCTCTTTTCTCTTTAAACCATAAGTATTCGAGAAGATACCTGCGCTCAGCCTATCAGGCCTCCATAAATTGTCCATGGGTCGGTTCATATCGATTTGATTATTTCCGACCTCAGACGCAAACCTGAACATTCGAGAAAAAAAGTGCAATAACGACTCGTGGATCCACAGCAAATATCGGCTCGCAAAGCGATCGGCTCACGGAGCGCCCACGTATGCTTGCTCGTACCACTCGATGCGATTGACCCAGTTGGAGGCCAACTATAGGGTCTGTAAGTGGCACGAATGAGATATACACAAAAAACTATATAGCTACACCACCAATCACACCCCGTAATAGTGGAAAACTAATCCGGTGCTTGTTACTACTAGACCAACATAAACGGACATCCAGCCTCAAAGACTACTACCGTGGAAAGATCGAAGCACTAATACTAAAGATGAAAAAAAAATACAAAATCACACTTTAAACTTATTGTTCTGATACCGGTTTCGTTTACAAAATATCGTTAAATAAACACATATCCTAATATTGTCGTGCATATCACAATCAGCCAATTATAGAGCCTATCAGTGACAGTGCAGAAAATATAAAATAGATGAAAATACTATGTGTGCGTAAAACGCCGACCTATGCTGCGACGCAGAATGCACGTGGGGCTATGCTTTCATAAAATACGACGTGATGAACGCATGCAGTCTAAGCTGCGTGAGACACCGGCCTAAGCGTGCGTATTACCCTGAACACTAAGCACTAAGCGCTTTTTTAATTTGAATGCGATAGTCATACGCGATAACAACAGCCCAAAAAAACACTGAGCGTACCGGCGGACTGATGTACTAGGTCCAAAAAATATCCCAAAACAAATAGAGCGGGCGGACTGATATACTAAGTCCAAAAAAATATCCAAAACAAATAGAGCGGGCGGACTGATGTACTAAGTCCAAAAAATATCCCAAAAGCAAAATGTCCGGGCGGACTGATGTACTAAGTCCAAAAAAAATAGAGACCGACGCGGGACGACCTTCCTCCGTGGCTGCACGCGCTAATGAATGAACAGAGGCGATAGAGGGGGGGGGGGGGGGGGGGGAGCATGCACGTGAGAGACACGCAGCGACAGGCGTACCGGGCGGACTGATGTACTAGGTCCAAAAAAACCAAAGCAAAATGTCTGGGCGGACTGATGTACTGAGTCCAAAAAATATCCCAAAACAAAATGACCGGGCGGACTGATGTACTAGGTCCAAAAAACCAAAGCAGAATGTCCGAGTGGACTGATGTACTAAGTCCAAAAAAAAAACAAGTAAAAATAGAGACCGACGCGGGGACGACCTTCCTCCGTTGCTGCACGCGCTAATGAATGAACAGAGGCGGCAAGAGAGAGAGAGAGAGAGAGAGAGAGAGAGAGAGAATGAGAGAGAGATAGAGAGATAGGGGGGGGGGACACGCACGTGCTTTTTTTGCATAGCGACAGGCGTACCGGGTGGACGGATGTACTAGGTCCAAAAAAATATCCCAAAGCAAAATGACCGGGCGGACTGATGTACTAGGTCCAAAAAAACCCAAAGTAAAATGACCGGGCGGACTGATGTACTAAGTCCAAAAAAAAACAAGTAAAAATAGATACCGACGCGGGGACGACCCTATGTAGCCGCGCGATAATGAATGAAGGAGGCGAGGAAGAAGGGAGGCGGCTTGTCCTCTCAGGACCCAAATCAAGCGCGCGAAATTCGAATCGGTTCAAATACCGGCGACCAGATATAGGCCCTATCAGTGGCAGTACAACAAAAAAAAGTGATAATCGAGACGCAATCTTTAAATAAACGATTCGCCATACCTGGTTGATGAGAGGCGAACAGCACGAATGGTCTAAAAATGCATTAAGCAATAATTAGTGTTTTTTTTATCAGGTAACGTAGTGGATCGGGTGCCCGTAACCATCGCTATCATCGCATTATCCAAAGGAGATTTTCAATTTCAAATAAATTTATGATGTCCGAAAAGTAACAACAACTTCAACGGGTAAAGGCGACAACAAGATTAACATGAAAAGGAGAATAATGAGAAGGGGAGGGGGCATGTGATTAAAGCATGGAACCCAATCAATCTCAGAAAACTATCCGACTAAGAGGAGCTCTCGGAGGACCATCTACTGGGGCGAATGAGACCGCAGCCTTTCTTTACCAATTCTTTGATAGTCTCACTCGAAAGAGACTCCCACGAGGGAGACGGAACAATAACCCTTCGACGACGAGCCGAGTATCGTTTAATTAATCTATCCTGCAAATATCGTACTGAACAGCATTTAAATGGCTAACTACATTGTCCAAAAAAAACGGAACAATATTATCATTATAATCACCCTGAGGAAACGAAGATTGTACTTCTCCGAGATGAGAAGCTTATCGTGGATGGTGAATGATGAGGATGATGATAGGAGGTAGTTCACGCATACGTCCTCGACAATCTGAAATTTTGTCGCCGTCTATAAAGTTATATTTCTCCGTCTGTAAAATGGTATGAAATTAGCTCATTGTACCACCACATCCTATGTATGTAGAAAACGCAATTTTTTTTATTCTGTCAAATATAGGGACTACATTTGACCACGACGAAAAAATGGGGTTCCAAATATATCAACTATAATCACCTTCAAGTCGAATCTGTCCGCGAGCTGAAGAACTACGTGTACGTTCTCGTCTGTAATAACATATATAAATCTAATTTGGAAAAAAATATATTTGAAAGGAATAAATACAATAAAACACGAACCCATCAGGAAAAATCCATCAGCCTCATAGACCATCTTGAGTAAGTTCGAAAATTCCTGAGAAAAAATAGAATATTCGTTGCGGGTCGAATATATAGAAAATGTGTGTTGTTGCATACCCCATATTCGACATCTTTGATGGGGATCTCGGTCATGTCCCTTTCCTTGAAATCTCCAAAGAATAGTCTATCGAAGAATGAAGACTGTTCCGCTAGGGTCTGAAAAGCATTTTTTTTTTAAATATAGGACTCGTGCATCTTTAAATAGCGTAACTATTGAAATATCTGTAATTGATACCTTTTTGTTCACTCGAATCTTCTTTTTATCTGCTCCAATCACGAGAATTCCGTCAAGAGGTTCGTCGGGGCCGATAACAGAACGACTTCTCCAACTAAAGTAGTGAAAATTAAAAAAAAAAGGTAAAACTACTTACGTTTCGCCATCGTTATCCAATTTGACCTCCACTACTAACACTTGAGCCCTTTCATTCAATATATAGTGTGCATTCTCGGGTATAGAAAGAGAATGTCTCTCCACGTTCCAACTTTTGAGGTCAAAGTGTTGTAGAGCATACTGAAACTTGTGTTAGTTGACTTTCCCTTTCCTCGGAAAAAAAATGTTTATGCAGCAAGTACCTACCGCACACCCTGGATAGCAAAGTGTAGGAGTAACACTGCAAGTCCACAGATGTGCCTCCTTCGACTTGTCACATATCAATTCAATTCTGCATCCGCAAAATCGTCCAGGGGCCAATATTTTGTCGTTAGAGGCCGAGCACTTGGTCAATTGCAAACGCCTAAAATTCGGAAAACTTTGAATGTTGCGTACTATATCGTCACGCTGATGATCATCACCACTTATTCAACGGCAAGAATGGTGATCAAGCAAAAAAAATATTTATGAAACAAACAAAAAAAAATACCAGGGATATCCACCGACGCGGTGTACGGCCGAAGTCTGTTCGAGTTGACACTCCTCCCACTCCGCAATAGCCATTGAGAACGTCGGGGAATCTGGAAAAGTACAAAATGGAATACTAATACCGAAATCAATCGGAATTTCAACCGATTCCTACCTGTACTCATCCTCTCTGGTCTCCATAAATTGTCCATCTTCTTCGATTATTTTCGATTATTCAAGTGTGAATCTAAACATTCAAGAGTAAAAAAAAATTTTATTGGAATCAAAACAAAGATACATCCGGTGGCTCAGCGATCAGCCTACGAAGCGATTCGAAAATACTAGTACCAATCGAGACGTGACCCGTCGTCCTACAGCCAACGATAGGACCTATCAGTGGCAGCGCAAGAAAGCACTGCGCGCGCAACCAGTAAGGAAAAGTAGAAGAATGGGATGTGCATGGCATCTACCAACCCACGAGAGGACAGATGCACCAAGCCCAAATAAACTGAAAAAAAGGACTGGACGGACAGATGTATCTAGTCCAAAAAAAAAAAAAAAAAAAATAAAAGAGACCAGTCCGATGACGACCTTCCTCGGCGACTGCGCACGCAAATGAATAAGCGGAAGGGGCGGTCGTGCGCGCGCGAGTTTTTATTTCCACGTGGGTCACAAATCAGGCGCGCGCGCGAAATTTGAATCAGGATTCAACTGCTGTGAACTGGAAACGTAGCAAAACTAGCGAGTGACCAAATACTTTCCCTATTTCGGCAGATGCCACCAGACAATACTAATAAAACCCTATTGTGCGTTTCTCAGTCGGCAGCCAAATGTAGGATCTATTGGTGGCAGTGCGACAAAAAAAAAGATTGAACGCAAAGAGATCATTGGTATACAGTGCAATCGTTTAGTCTCATAACTGGTGGCGGTTGGACTGTGCGAATGATCTTTAAAAAAATACTAATTAGTAGATGCATAACCTTCATATGTATAATCTTCCTAGACACATGAGGAGGATGGGAAAAAAATAACGTTCACGGTAGCAAACCGAATGAATGATGCAAGTAAATCAAAATTAAAAAAAAACAATTTATTCACATTAACAACGGCGAAGCGAAATGAATCCGTACAAGAGAACGCAGACTTACTAAAAGATGAGAACGAAGCACTTACTAACGTCGGAGAGGCCGCGATTGGCCAAATTCTCCTTGATATTCAATGGCGTTCTGAAGGGCATCGACAATATGTGACTGTGTGGCAGTTTAGTCGCAAGCAACCATCCACGTCTGTTTCGCTTTTGAACTGAAAACAAACGAAATACTAATTTTCCTATTATAATGAGTTTTTTTTTGAATACTGTGTAACAAGGAGTAAACTAACTAAAGACATAAGTAGCGTGGAACATCTGCATGCCGCGCATCTTGGCCACCAATGTATTCAGAAAGAGCGGAAGAGGACGTAATTCGTCGACAATCACGATGCCACCGTGCGCGAGGAATAAATTGACCCACGCCGCACACGCAACCGTATCTTCCTGTTTTATATGAAATATTTACTATATCAAGAGGATTCAGGAGCGCGCACCTGAGTGCGGAAGACGGCAATGATGTAATCGCGCATATGCATGGCGCGAACAGCCATCTCGTCCGGAGGATCAATCGAAGAAAGCGCGAGCATACGAAGATTCTCAACCGTACTGGCGGCGGTATCGATCACGGTGGCTGAATCGAATCTCGCAAGCGCTGCGATACTTGCAGCCTTCTGAATTTCTCAATGAAATATCAAATGTATTTTTTTGTACACTCACATTTAGAATGCCTTCACAGATATCAGTCACCGCGTCATCTTCATCGTCATCTTCCTCGTCCTCATCATTCTTATTCTCATCTTCATTACCATCATCCTCATCAGGACGTTCAGCATTCATCTCCTCCATATACAATTCTAACATGGATAGCATTAATAATAACATAAGTAATGTCGGTACTGTTATTAAAACTGTAGACATATATAGCTGGCCACAAATATTGTCTAATGTTGGCCACGGTGAAGGTGCAATAAATATCGTTCACGGCTGCGATCCGAATATATGATTCAAATGATACAAAAATCAAAAAAAATGTATTATTCGTTAACGAAACAGTGAGCAACGAAACATTGAGCATTCATGGCGCATTTCAAGAGTATAAATCGAGTATCATCGCAGACTCTTCGACTTCAGAGAATCCCATGTTCTGCAAGTGACGAATGATACTTATTACCATTTTACTTATTGCCATTTTATGTAGCAGGTAAACCGTACATTCTGACATTGATGTAACAGGCCTGCCTAATTACTGAGCGCTAAAAAAATATGCCAATACATAGTGATTTTCAAACGTCGGAAGCTGCGCGGAACGCCGGCCTAAGCATGCGAGATGATGGACATTATTAGACCTTATTCGTGGCATCCCAAACTAGTTACTGTGAGTTACTGCGTCAACAAAGTTCACCATATCCGAAAGTATCCGGAAAAAAATGTAAAAAAAAGCTAGCGCAAGTATCCAAATCAGATTCACCAACTAACCGTTAAGAGGAGCTATCGGACCCTCTGCTAGGGCGGATGATACCACAGTCTTTCTTGCAAAGTTCTCTAATGGTTTCTCTCGAAAGAGATTCCCATAAGGTAGACTGGACAAGAACTCTTCGATGACGAGACGAGTATCGTTTGATTATTCTATCCTGCAAATCATTTCATTGACTATGTAATGTCAAAAAAAAAAGGTATGAGTCTAAGAGAGTCTAACTACTTAAAGATGTCCGAACAAGGAACAAAATTATCATTAGCATTACCCTGAGGAAACGAAGATTGTACTTATCCGAGATGAGAAGCTTATCGTGGATGGTGAATGATGAGGATGATGATAGGAGGTAGTTCGCGCATACGTCCTCGACAATCTGAATTTTTTTTGTCGCCGTCTATAGTGTTTTTTTTTGTTTTCGTTTAAAAGGTAAAAACAGTACAAGTGTATTAAAATGAGTTCATCCAATGGAAAACGTTTTTATTTAGGTCAGATATAGGGTCTACATTTGACCACGACGAAAAAAAAATTGGGATTCAAAGTTTAGGATTATGGGGTGGTGACAAGCAAGCGCACAGCTATAATCACCTTCAAATCGAATCTGTCGGCAAGCTGAAGAACTCTGTGCACGTTCTCGTCTGTAATAACACATAAATCTAAATTTATAATATATTCATTTAAAAGGAATAAAATGAAACGATTATTAGCACACGAACCCGTGAGAGAATATCCATCAACCTCATAGATCATATTGAGTAAGTTTGAAAATTCCTGAAAACAAATAGAATAATCTTTGCGATCGAATATATAAATGTGTACTGCAAGCACGATCGCCCGTCGTCAAAAAAAAATGGCGCATCACAACAAATTCAGTACAATACACACGCACCCACTTGTACCTCGTATTCAACATCTTCGATGGTTATCTCAGTCATATCCCTTTCCTTGAAATCTCCAAAAAAGAGTTTATCAAAGAATGAAGACTGTGCCGCTAGGGACTGAATAGCATTATAAAAAATTATATTGTTAATGAAAATCAGATACTATGTCGAATGAGAAATTTAGGAGGTGGCGAGAGACAACTGTTATGTCAGAGAGCATATTGCGAAATAGTTCTCATTCGACATAGTGCCGAAAATCATAACAATTCTTACCTTTTTGTTCACACGGATCTTCTTCTTATCTGCTCCGATCACGAAATTCCATCACGAGACTCGTTGGGAATAAGCGTTGGACGGCGTCTCCAGCTGCAGTAGTGAACATTACCGTCTCCGGTTGATCATGAAAAATAGCTTACGTTTCGCCATCATTATCCAACTTGATCTCCACTATTATCACTTGAGCCCTTTCATTCAACATATAATGCGCAGACTGCGAAATAGGAAAAGCTTGACTCTTTAGATTCCAACTTTTGATGTAGACTTGATGTAGACCATAACCATACTGAAATGTTCTTTGATTTTTTCTTCCAACGGTAACCCCTTTCCCTCCACCAACCCGACATTCTGGTTTGTGAAGCGTAGGAGTAGCGGTGCACATCCACAAATTGGCCTCCTTCGACATTCCACATTGCAATTCAATATTGCAATTACAACGACGTCGGCTGCTCATGTGTTTGTCGTTAGAGACTGAGCACTTGGTCAATCGCAAACGCCTCAAATTCAGTAAAAAAATTAAATGTTTCATATTCTATCGTCGCGCTGATCACCACCACCGCTACTCAACGGCGAAAAAAATGGTGAACAAGCAAAAACAAATATAAAAACAAACAAAAAAAAAATACCAGGGATATCCTCCGATGCGATGGACAGGCGAAATCTGCTCGGTCTGTCCCTCCTTCCACTCATCCACAGCCATCGACAACATCGAAGAATCTATGACGGAAGACAAAATAAAATATTACGATCGATAATTCAAGGAAAAAAAGGAAGTCAACTATATGGCCTATAAGTGGCAGCCCAATATAAAAGCAAAATGACCGTGCCCGAAAAAAAAAGAAGCACCAAGCGGACGGATGTACAAAGTCCAACTGTTGGGCAAAGTCTGACGGATGTACCAAGTCCAACTTTTCGTCAATGGTGGACGGATGCACCAACTTCGAGCAAAGAGCGGACGGATGTACTAAATCCAAAAAAAGAGAGACTAATGTGAGGACGACCTTCCTCGACAACCGCGCGCGCTAATGAATGAGTCGATGCGAAAGAGAGAGAGAGAGAGAGTGATAGAGAGAGAGAGAGAGAGAGAGAGAGATAGGGGTGTGTGAGGATTTTCCACTTGAGGCTGATGTGCCCCAAGCGGACGGATGTACAAAGTCCAACTTTTGGTCAACGGTGGACGGATGTACAAAGTCCAACTTTTGGTCAACGGTGGACGGATGTACAAAGTCCAACTTTGGTCAACGGTGGACGGATGTACAAAGTCCAACTTTTGGTCAACGGCGGACGGATGTACAAAGCCCAACTTTTAGTCAATGATGGACGGATGTACAAAGTCCAACTTTTAGTCAATGGTGGACGGATGTACTAAATCCAAAAAAAAGAGAGACTAATGTGAGGACGACCTTCCTCGACAACCGCGCGCGCTAATGAATGAGCCGATGCGAGAGAGAGAGAGAGAGAGAGAGAGGGAGAGAGAGAGAGAGAGAGAGATAGGGGTGTGTGAGGATTTTCCACTTGAGACTGGTGTGCCCCAAGCGGACGGATGTACAAAGTCCAACTTTTGGTCAACGGTGGACGGATGTACAAAGTCCAACTTTTAGTCAATGGCGGACGGATGTACAAAGTCCAACTTTTGGTCAACGGTGGACGGATGTACAAAGTCCAACTTTTAGTCAACGGCGGACGGATGTACAAAGTCCAACTTTTAGTCAACGGCGGACGGATGTACAAAGTCCAACTTTTAGTCAATGGTGGACGGATGTACAAAGTCCAACTTTTAGTCAATGGTGGACGGATGTACAAAGTCCAACTTTTAGTCAATGGTGGACGGATGCACAAAGTCCAAAAAAAAAGAGAGACTAATGTGAGGACGACCTTCCTCGACAACCGCGCGCGCTAATGAATGAGCCGATGCGAGAGAGAGAGAGAGAGAGAGAGAGAGAGAGAGAGAGGGGAGGGAGGGCGAGGCTTTTCCAGTCGGGACCCGAATCGAGCGCGCGCGAAATCTAAATTGGGGATGGCGGCCAACTATATGGCCTACAAGTGGCAACGCGTCAAACAAAGCATATTCAGAAGATGGTAATTGAAACCACGAAAAAATCGCATTACCACATGTAATTTTAGAATAGAAATAAATGCGCCACATGTAATTTTAGAATAGAAATAAATGATATAAAAATGCAATTAGACTAGCATACATGTAAGAGCGAGATAAAACTACCACCCGAAGTGCTGCTACCATATTCTATAAAATATTCCCCAAATATTCGATCCCACACTGTTGCAAATAGTGAACATGTACGGAGAGGGATAATTCGCATTGAATTGTCACTTTTCACATATGTACTGGATACACCACCTCCCATCATCTCGATGAAACGCGAGCGTGCGGTATCAAGAACCATTCGTTTTTTTTCAATTCGAGACAACAAGTGATAGAGAAGCAAGACTTAATGTGCGTGAAACGCCGACCTAAGCTGCGTGGAACGCCGGCCTAAGCAACACACATGCCTAAGCACTGAGCACTACGATTTTTTTTGATTACGCATTGTACTAGCCAAACGCCGGGATGCAGCAGCGTGAGAGCATGAGAGCATATAAGCTACAAATTTTGGTATGCGTGTATTTATGAGCGAAGAATTCGAGCCTCTAATGAAGGACTGCTTCACGTCGCTCTCATCCAGAACCTTCGCTCGAACAGAAATCGCATTGGCAGCACAACAGTTCATGAAGACCACCGCATCATAAAGAAAAGTAATTTACATACAATACGAGAGAATGTATATTTATGGTTAATAAAAGAATTGTAAATGCGCGCGGTTCGTACATGCACGCGGATCGTAAATGAATCACACAAATACATTCTGCCAAGCTTCTCAAAAAAAGGCAATTAATAGGATCTAAAGTTGACCGCAATCAAACATTCGTTAATAAACAAAACAACAACAAACAATTCGCAAGATGCTCCTATACTATGATAACATCAATTATATCAAGTCGGCGTTTCCGAACAACTCACGATCCCACGAAGCATCACTTTGGTCAGAATATCGTCGGACGCGACGCGGGAATACGGCGGACCTGATGAGGGGCTTAGGACCTGATCAAGCGCGCGAATTTTGAATCGGTATTAACTCACTAAACACATGTAAAAAATATAAAGTTATGAATAGGGCATACACTTGGCCACATGAACGCCCATTTCGACGAGCGTTAATCTGAACATCAGCAACAAAAAATACACCCATTCATTCATACTTTCTCCAATTGCTGCAACTGCTAGTTGATGAAAACAAAAGTGAATGGTAAAAAAGCACCCTATAATTGGCCGCATTCATTATAACTAAATATAAATCACCAAGTAATATATCCGTATAATAACTTCCCTACACCCATTCATCGATACGAGAATTAACGATCACTTCCCCAATCTCTAATTGAATCATCCCATGGTGCGCAGTCTGTGTGTATATAAATACACACCGCAACCACGCATTGTGGGACGACTCAATCAGAGATCGAGCAAATGGTCGGTATTCATCGAATCAATGGTTGTGTGTAGGGCGTAGGGAAGGTATTGTGTAATTAATCGACGTATGAAAGCTATAGGGAGAGTGTACGCTAGGCGCGACGGGTAGAGAGAGAGAGAGAGTAGGGAAGGGGGGGGGATGCGCCGAGCGCAACAATGCTTACCAGGATTGAGTATATCGCGAGTAGCTTTCCGCGCGCGCGCGTGTCCACAAGCCACCGTAAATGAGCGTGAAACGGGGACGCTCGCTGGCTCATCGCCATCGTACCTGATGGTTGATCTGCGAGTATATACTAAAAAAAAATGCATTAGTGACTTTCATCAGGTAGCACAGATGGAATGCATAACCATCATCACAATATTCAGATCATTATATTTAATTTCGGATAGATTTATACTGCACATTACGATCGAAAGCAATTGAACATTATTACTATACGAAAAATATCCTTGTTATCTACTAAAATCGATAGCAAACATGTGTCTCGTTCTGAAGCCCCTATTGCGCATAACCTGCTCCACATTCGTGGGGCGTTCGACGAAGGGTCTGGACGGTGCAATGATATTCCTGAAGAATGGTTCGTTTCCAATGATAGCGCACACGTTCATCTTCCTCGCTCCGACAAATTCCGAATCTGTATGTAAATTTTTAATACACACACACACAGACACTTCCGAACGTCTACCATTAGAATCATCACCACTCACCGTACATCTGAACGAGCGTGCAGCTCACATTACAATCGAACATGACCTCAATCAATGAGGAGGAAATCTCGTGTGCGAGTGAATCGCGCACTACTACAATGCATCGATGGGATTCTCCAACAAAGTCTTTGAACCACCGAATATTGGAGGCGAGGTCGAGCTGAAAAAAAAAATCAAGATACACACAACACCGCTTTCCTTCGCGTTATGCACGCACTAACCATATTATTGAATACGGCCACGAAAGTTCCACGGTGTGAATGCAGAATCGCATCGAAGCAATCTCTGTCGTCACGCGATTGAAGTGTAACCGATCGCAATAAAAAACTGTTCACGGTTTCTCCTCTTTGAAACAGAGGCATCTGTTGAGCGTTTGACGGCTTGACCTTCAAAATACAAATTGCAGATATTTAAAAAAAATATAGGCACAACATACCGTGCAGAGTGCACCCATATATTCAGGAGTCGTGTCCAGACACACGCACGCTTCACTGGACATGTCATCAGAATCATCCATGTTTATACTGACCTAAATCAGCTGAATTAAATATCGGATAAAAATAAACCGGGTCACAAAGCGATTTTGTTTCGGATGCTCATGGCATATCAGCGGTAGTAAAGCGAGCTACTTCAATCCAAACACAGGAGGTATCAGGTAGCGTGGATGAATTCGTACCATCATCGTCATCACATTATTCAATATATAGATTTAGTTTCATATACTTTGTACTGCACCACTAAAACATACAATGGCGATGGGGAAAAAACTAATACAAGTCATGCGTGTATTTACATCATTACATGAATAGTCTATGAATTTAATTTCCGAATAAATCGATCTATGAATCATACAAAAAAAAGCCACTAATAGGACATATAATTGACCACCGGCCGAAAAAAAAACAATTGAACATTATTACTACGAATAAATGAAGAATATCCTTGTTATCTACTAAAATCGATGGCAATCATGTGCAACGTTTTGAAGCCTCTGTTGCGCATGACTTGCTCAACATTCATGGGACGTTCGACCAAAGGTATGAGCGGTGCCCTCAGACCACTTAAGAATGCTTCGCTTCCGATGATAGCGCACACGTTCTTCTTCATCGCTCCGTCAGATTCCGAATCTGTAGATAAAAAATGTGCCTTTTATTGATACACACACGCGTACACTTCCCCGCGTACACCTACTAATTGAAATCATCCGGCGCTATGTCGAATGAGAACTCACGGAGGCGAGAGCCAACTGTTATGTCAGAGAACATATTGCGAAATGGTTCTCATTCGACATAGTGCCAAATCATCACTTACCGTACATCTGAACGAGCGTGCAACTCGCTCTGCACTCGGACATGACCTCACTCAAGCCGAATGATATCTCATTTGCGATGGAGTCACGCACTACTACAAAGCAGCGATATAATTCTCCAATAAAGTCTTTGAACCATTGAATATTACTGGTGAGGTCGAACTGAAATGTTTTTTTTATTTGAAAAAAAAAACATATGCACACACACTGCGCCACTACTTCGTGCCGCAATTGAATACTAACCATATTATTGAATACGGCCACGAAAGCTCCATGACGTGAATACGTAACCGAATCAAAGAAAAATCTTCCTTCACGTGTTCGAAGTGTAATCGATCGCAATAAAAAGCTACTGGCAGTTTCTCCTCTTTGGAACTGGGGCATCTGTTGAACGTTTGACGGTTTGACCTTGAAAGTAAAAAAATGTGCATATAATTTAAAAAAAATAAGAGTAAAATATACCGTGCAGATTGCGCCCATATATTCAGGTGGCGGGTCATGATCACACGAGCATGCTTCGTCGTTCTGACGCATACTTCTTGTGAAGTGGCCTAAATCAGATGGCGTCAAAAATCTAATTATAGCAGTTACTTCGAAAAAAAAATTCGATGAGGTCTATCGAATAAAAAAACAATAAAAGTAGGAAACAAAGCGAATGGTTCATGAAGAGATTCAGAAAAGTTTTTTGTTCTCTATAGAGGTAGCAACGTTGCTACGAGTAGCAAACTATAGAGCCTATCAGTGGCAGTAATGAGGGGCAAAAGAGGGAACGCACACTTTTACCAATCGTTACCAATCATCTGAAATTTCGGCCAATTATAGGGTTTATTAGTGGCAATACGGAATTTTAAAAATAAAAAAATAAATAAAAGCAACATTGTATGTAGCGCAATGAGCGCGCGGGTCAGCGACCGCCATCATTCATCATCGATCGACAACGTACGCATATCATTTCGAGCACCAACGAATGGTGCACAATTTATACTACTACGAAACGATATCAACAAATATTCAACCAATATCATGATTACAAAAAAAAACTACGACTCATTTTAACGAACGATACGACGACAAAAGTCAATAGCAATCATTCCATTCGTTCGGAATCCTCTATTGCGCATAACCTGCTCCACATTCGTAGGTCGTACGACAAGGGGTCTGGGCGGTGCTTGGAGATCCGTTAAGAATTCTTCGTGCCCGATGATAGCGCACACGGTCGTCTTCCTCGCTCCGTCAAATTCCGAATCTGCAAGTAAATTATTGAAACACACACACACACACACACTTACGGACTACTACTACCTCTACTACTACTACCTCTACTACTACTACTACTACTACTACTAATATAAAATACTACTAGAATCAGTCATGACTCACCGTACAACTGAACCAGCGTGCAACTCGAACTGCAAGCGTGCATAACTCCACTCAACCGGGGAGATATCCAATGTGCGAGTGAATCGCGCACCACTACAAAGTGTTGATCCGATCCCTCGATAAAGGTTGTGAACCATTGAAGATTCTCGGCGAGGTCGAGCTAAAATGTTTCAAGATACTCTGTATCTTCCTTCACGCATGTGCTAACCATATTCTTGAATACTGCCACGACAGTTCCATGTGGCAAATTCCAAATCATATGAGCATATTCTCTTTCTTCATCTGATTGATATATTGCCGATTGTGTTAAAAAGGTGTCGATACAGCCTCCTCTTTCATAACGGGGCATACGATGAGCGGCTTGCGCTTGAACTTAAAAAAACAACAACATTACATAAGAGTACCGTACCGTACCATACCGTGCAGAGTGCGCCCATATATTCAGGAGTCGTGTCTGGACACGCACACGCTTCACTAGATATGTCATCGTCGTTGTTCATGCTGCTTGTGAGGTGACCTAAATCAGATGGGGTCGAAAAAAAAATATGACCCGGAATGAACGTGAATAAAGGCAGTCAATGTCAGGTAGCGCAATGAGCACGCGGGTCAGCGACCACCAGAACATCTCAGCATTTCGAGCACCGTCAAATGTTTATGCAATTACTTTATCACATAATGTGTGCGAGATAGACAAAACAAAGTTCAACAAATAAAATGATTGAAGAAAAAATGGATATCAATACTACATAGAATACGCATCGCTAAAGTCAATCGCAAACAGTAGATTCGTTTTGAATCCCCTGTTGCGCATGATATGTTCTACATTCGTGGGGCGTTCAAACAGAGAACTGTCGAGCGGCGCATTCGGATTCTTCATCGTAACGGATGTCTCCCTTCCGATGATAGCGGCAACTCTCTTCTCCCTCGCTCCGACCAATTCCGAGTCTGCATATAAATAAATGAATAAAGTCTATACATAATACACACATACACAATACACACACGGCTACTACTAGAATCATCCGTTACTCACCGTACATCTGAGCGAGCGTGCAACTCGCTCTGCAATCGCGCATGGCATCACTCAGAAGTGAGGATATCTCATGTGCGAGGGCATCGCGCACTACTACAACGCAACAACACGATTCTCCAATAAAGTCTTTGAACCATCGAATATTGCTAGTGACGTCGAACTGAAATGGTCCCCTTTCAAGGTTCACACACATTGCACTTTGTGCTTCGTTGTGCTGTATATTCTAACCATATTATTGAAGACGGCCACGAAGGTTCCGTGTTGTGAAAGCGAAACCCTCTCGAAGCAGATTCTTTCTTCGCGTGATCGAAGTTTAATCGATCGCAAACAAAAGGTGTTTCTAATGTCTCCTGTGCCAAAACGGGGCATCTGGTGAACGTCCGACGGTCCAACCTTGAAAATTCAACATTATATAGATAAGCAAAAAAAACATACAGTGCAGATTGCGCCCATATACTCAGAAGAAGACTCGTCTCGATCACACGCACGCGTTTCAACAGATCTTTCATCTGTATGACTCATGATCTAAATCAGGTGAAGTGAAAACTACATAATTATAACTGTTAAATTTAAAAAAAAAGCACGGCGCATATATCAAAACAAATAAAATCGGCATAGCAAGCGATCGGATCACGAGACGTTTTATTCGCTCCTATCACTCGAGACGCCAACCATCCCGGTGGTCAATATAGGGTGTATATATGGCAATGTAACCAAATGTACGTCAAACATCAATCACCTCCGTCATCAGTTCTTCGTAATCGACAGCAGAAACGGGGGAGTCCATCTTGATATACGCGTGGTAATGATCGTATGGGAGATCGACCTAAAAAATGACGATTAGTGCACGCAAAAAAAATGCATATGAAACAAATTACCTTGAAACACCAGCAAACCGTATCCGCGCTATCTCCTTCTGTTTTCTTGATAACCGTGAGTGAGGGCTTAGTGATAGCGACGACTGTGACGCGCTTCTCACTGATTGCCTGAAAACACACACACTCACAAGAGCGCGTGCACACACACACATGATTGCTGAGGAAAAAAGATAATCGTCGAAGATGACAGCCAAAAAACGTACGATCTCATGCACGATGCCATTCGCTCTATTCACAAACGAAACAAGCGCCAGTGCGCTGACGGGATTGCCACCGAGGGACTCTGTGACGGTATTACTCCTCCCATCAGCGTCGTCAATCTTTATGAACCGTTCTTCGTCACGTCTCGAGTGCGCACACAAAACGGTATTATCGGTGTCGAGAATACGATTGGAATGCTAAATAACAAATGTCATCACCATATATTGAAGAAAATCAAACGCCACTTCATACCTGTGCGTAGTCGAGTACCGTGCAACATGTACGAACAGACAAGATGTTATTGACGATAATCCGAACAGGCTCGAGACTCAAGTCGCCCACTACAAAAAAATGGTAAATATTATTTTTTAAACTTTTTTAAACTCACATATTGAACGACAATCACTGATGAGACGTTGAATGTCACTAAATTCGTTATACTCAGCCGCATGGTCAAAAAGAACTGCAGCATGACGTAGTGCATCAGCTGTATGCTGAGCAGCAGCAGTCTCATGAACAGTAGTAGGAGATCGGCACCATACAACCATCGCAAGCTTGCAATATTTCGCTCGCTGACTCGCCCCGTCATAGCTGATGAAACTGTGAGAATGGTGTGAGAATGGAGAATGTTTAAAAAAACATTAGATAGGTGAGAATTGAGACGCACAAGGACATTCTTATATGATGATGCCAGAAAGGTGAGAGAAAAAAAATGAAGGAGCGGGAAGGGTGGGGAGGGACGCACGTGAAAAGTGAAGAATGTGGTACGGGGAGTGCAAGGGCTATTTTTTTATTGTCTGCCAAATGTCGGTCATCTCGTCTGCTACGATATGAAAAAAAAATCAGTCAACTATAGGGTCTATCAGTGGCAACACTGCGATATAGAAATGGAAAAATAGAAAATTACGAAAAGACGATCTGAAAGAAAAAAAAAGGAAAAGCCATGAAGCGCAGTATGTATCCACCCGTGGGTGGACGGATGTACTAGGTCCAAAAAAAAACAGGGCACCAAAAGACGAGGGGGGGGGGGTGTCAAGTGGACGGATGCACTAAGCCAAAAAAAATCAAGAAGAAAGATGAGAGGCTGGTAGGGACACGACCTTCTTCTACGGCCACATGCGCTAATGAATGAGCGGGGAGGGAGGATGGAGGAGGGGGAGGGTTTTTCCACGTGGGACCCGAATCTAGCGCGCGGGATTTTGAATCGTAAAATTAAATCCCCCCCTCGTTGTCGCCGTTGTAATAGAGTTACAAAAAAGGACATCTACCGATCGAAGCGGACGAATGTACTTGGTCCAAAAACCCAAAGCAAAAAGCCCGGTACCAAAGGACGGGGAGTGGGGGATACGAAGTGGACGAATGCATAAGTCTAAAAACAATCAGAAATGGGAGAGGCTGTCAGGGACACGACCTCCTTCTGCGAATCTCACGCGCGGGGAATTTTATTACATCTAGGGGGGATCTAAATATTTTCTAAATAAATAAATTGGGTGTCTTGCATGGGGGGACACTGATAGGCCCTATAAATGACCGGTTGGGATACACAATGATGCATTGTCTGCGCCTAAGCCTCACATTACGTAATAATAATCGCATCACAGACATAGTAATCGCATAACAAACACTTGCTGGTGATTGATTGATGAGATGCACACGCTGTGAAGAATGGTGGTCACTGACTCATGCGCTCATTGCGCTACATGACATTACCCGACTTAATTTGTTTCCACTCATCGGTCGATGTAAAGATCCGCCAGTGCATCGTTTCGCACATTTTCTGTTTAAATTGACCACTCGCTTATTTTAGTGCTTGTTCAATTTGGACTATTGACCACTCGCTTATTTAAAAAAAACACTCGAAAACGTGATCCACGTGGGGTTTATAGGCGTATGACAGTGGATGGATCAATGCTCGTCTTTTCGTATTTATGTAATAATCACACGAGACTTACTCGGTGTGCTTGAAGCCGCCTTCAAGTGCAGCATGTTCCCACTTCCTTGCCCATCCAGGAATTCCGCTCTAGCGTCTGCAGAAAAAAAGCATTGCTCCACTGTAATACACCCCTATTAACCCCGAAGCGGCTCACGTTTTCGAGGAAGGAGGGATTCTCTCTCCGATTTTATTTAATTCCATCCTTGCCCCATCCGGCAAATCCTTAATGATCAATTAACATGTGACAATATGTAACTTAAAAAAAATGAACATTGACCCACTGTCATACGCCTCTAAAAAAAGCTCAAATGGATCACACTTTGAGGAAAATGAGATTCTCAAATCTGGTTAAATTTCGTCTCCAGGTTACGGAGAGTTACGGAGAGATCCTTGCTCCATCCGACAAATCCTTAATTCACACGGAATTAGAAGGAACTCCGATGAGCACGTCGACCAGTCGATACAAGCGAACGGCCAAATAGTTACTTTGTTATATTTGGAAAAAATGTGCGAAATGAGACACTTTGGTGCCACTTCACATCGATCAGTGAATAGAAATTAAAAAAAAAAGAGCGAAACGAGACACTTTGGTGCCACTTCACATCGATCAATGATTAGAAATTTAAAAAAAAGTGTAATAAAGAAAAAAAAACAAATAGAGTCAAGTAGCGCAATGAGCGCACACGTCAGCGGCCACCATACATGGCACGAAATTCAAATTCAAATGTGTAGCGGCCAACAGTAGGCGAATAGGATTCATTGCCATGAATAGGGTCTATCACTGACCGCTCTTATGATGATGCATTTAGAGTAACAAAAATTACACGAAACCCATTCGAAAACTGTAGGATATATGCATGATAGATATGCGTATCGGATCATGGTGTACCGATGATTACACGTTTAAAAAAACATTTCAATACAAAAAAAAACACTTTATTTTAACTACGAGTAACAAGAAAATACGCAAACAACAACATTAGCTCTATAGATACATCGAAACGACGTCCATACACCGGATGATTTCATTTACTATACAATTAAAAAAAAGCAAGAGACTGGTAGTAAACCTTAGTAGTGTTCAAACTGGAAAACTTTGTAGAAACTGAAAAAAAAGTGTTTTAAATAATTAATCTGTGATTTCCGTTACGAAAAAAAAATACTCACAATGAACAGTGGCTCCATTCTTCGTGAAAACGCCTTCATTGATATCCGTACTCGAATCAACCAGAATATTATCCACATATGTTTCAGCAATATGGACATTGCACGGTCTCTCGTTTTTCGACAATTCCTGAACTAATCACATGAAATAATTTGATACTTTCCAAAAAAAAGGAAATTAAAAAAAACTCACATCGACGAACAAATCTATTTCGTCTTTCGTTATGTACTTGCCAGCATCCTTCAGCACACCCGAATTCACGGTAACGTTGTCGATTCCAGCCTTAGCTAGATTCAGCACGATATTGAATGGGAATGAAGTCTGCAAATATGTGCATTGTATATGACGTATTCGTACTTTCTTTCAATTGAGAACGCGCACGAATACTGCGCACGAATACTCATTACTAATACATATGAATTGTACATATCCGCATCCTTGACTCGTATTTCTGCCTCCATCACTCGATACATTCTGCACTCTCCCATAAACTTGATCCCGGGAAAACGTAACATCGCGAACACCGGCTTTGACTAAGCCGTTGGCGAAAATTCTGAAAAAAAGTGTGAATATGTTCTCCGGACTACTATCTATCCTTGATAACTAATAAAGTTCGTACCAGACATAAAAGGCGCCCGCAATTCAAAGTGACGTAAATCCTGTAATACAAACTCAACATGTTTCGCATGTATAGTTGCGAGAAACGGATGTACTTTGCACCTGAAAAAATGAACCTCTACTGAGTACTGAATTGGAATTATTTGAATATAGATACTTACACATTATCAAGGCTCTTCCTATCGATAATGAGTGTGACTTTATCAACGGAGCATCCAGCAAAGAGCGTTGTCAGATGGTCAATATTGTCGTTATCGAGAAATAGTGGAAGCACATGAAAGTACACTTATTTAAGGTATTCAATCTCTCTCTCTCTCCCCCTCTGTGTTACCTTGCTGATATCAAGATGTCCAACCTTCGCTTCACCAAATACTGAGTATTTATCAGTAGGTGGAAAGGCAAAAGTACGGAAGCAATTGAACTGAACATTTAGAATTACAACGAAGCTTGAAAAAATATGGTGAACATGAAAAAAATATTGTAAAATAATTCAAATCCTCACAATTCCTTCCTTTGCTGTTTCCTTCTTCCACGATCTCACAGAGTGATTGTGCACAGCGAAAAAATGCTTGGCCATTTGAATATCAAGACCTTCCGATGAAATGTTCAGCAAGTTGGGAAACTGTAAGGTTCGTACATACCATTAAGTATGCTCTGCATTTTTTTTCTGTTCTCACCAGATGAAGTCTAAGCAGCGGT
Source organism: Pristionchus exspectatus (assembly GCA_911812115.1). Taxonomy (NCBI): domain Eukaryota; kingdom Metazoa; phylum Nematoda; class Chromadorea; order Rhabditida; family Neodiplogasteridae; genus Pristionchus; species Pristionchus exspectatus. The sequence goes on from CAJVSA010000093.1 coordinate 64,312, forward strand.
AGCTCGAACGGCAGAATGTTGAAGCTGTTGAATGGATCCTTAGCATAATAATGTTTTACGAATAATCAAGTTACTAGCGTAAAATAATGTGGATACTAATAAATTTTTTTACCTTTGCCAATTGGGAAGCACATCTTGCGACAGTAGATTGACGATCTTCTCGGAAATCTCAGGAGGATAGGCGAGGATGCAACTCACGATGGTGCGACCCTAAATAATAAGAGTGTATATATAAATAAATTATCGCGATCAGACGGCCGCAAATAGAGTCTACCGCTGACCACGCAGCAACAACAATACATGCGCACAAGCATTCGTAAGTATCCTTTAAGCTACCCCCCCCCCCCCTCCCTTCATACCTCAGTATTGGTAGTACAATGCGCAGACGAGTTTGTCTCATTTTGTTCTCAACATCCGCCGACTTCTAGAATCACGTTTAAGGCTAAACGAATTTGGCCATACAACTAAAAAAATATTTCTTTGTTCATTACCTGCTTATTGGTTGGAATAGAAGAGAGCGCAGACGGTGCCGCCGCTACTCCATCAGGTCGAATCGATTGCTGTTGCTTCTCCTCGTCCATGACCACCAAAATCTAATGTAACGAAAACTATTACATTAAAAAAAAGAGCAAGATACGCATAGAGGACATCGTAAACCTCTGGAAGTAGCCAAATTCCTAAGCATGAGTGGAACGCCAACCTAAGTTGATTGGAACGCCGGCCTAAGCATTCACCGTTCCACTAAGCAATAAACATTAAACATTTTTTTTTGAACAGAAAGGTAACGATAGTAAACCCGGGAACGGCACAGGACGCTCGCATACGCTGTCCCAATCACTAAATTAAATGTAAATGAGCAAAATTAAGACAAAACCAGACATAAGCATCCCAAGCGTAACGTGTACGATACCCTCGTTGAGCACGCGACGCCTAATGGTGAGAAGTATGGTCTATTATTGACCAAGGCGCTAACGTAAGCGAGAAAAAGAGCGCGCGCGTGGAGTATATGCTAATGCCGTACACGTTATAGCCCCCCCCCCCCCCCCCCCCCCTCATTGTGAGATCCTGAGTCAATTGCGCAAAATTTTAATATCGAAAGTAAAATCACACGTGAGAATGGATATTCATGGCCGCGTTAGGTAACACCATCAGATGGTCGGTCGGGGAACCGCAAATAAACAAAAAAAGGTGTCGATAAATTAACGACACTTTATGAACAAAACAAATAATGTACAAACATGTCACATATTGTGAGACGCACAAAAAAATCTAATAATTATCATGAATCAAAAAAAAATTTGTACAGTATCAAAGAAATAAAGAAGAATAGAATTAGTGATGAAATGAGACTCATGATGTGGAAAAAAAAGTCAAAGAGGCAAGCACATATTTGAATTCCCGTAATTTTATATCCACGTATAGCACAACTGCATAGCACAACTGGGAGATGAGATATAAAAAATGCGGGAATTCAAATCTGTGCTTTCCTCTGACTATTTCCACCGCATTATTCTTCTATAAGTGTGATAGAGGAAAGAAACACGAAAGAATGTACAACTGTCCCTCTTGGCGACCAATACGTACACATTACATTACAAAAAGGAAACGATATAAGGAGGGGGGGGGGTTATATTGGGTTATTCAAAGAAATTAATGAAAGTGAAACCTGTCCCTCTTGGTTATTGGGTTATTCAAAGAAATAATGAAAGTGAAACTGCCCTCTTGGTTATATTGGGTTATTCAAAGAAATTAATGAAGTGAAACCAGTGGGACCATTCGTGTCGAAGAGGCGCATCAAGCGTTCAGGAACAATGTGCGCCATAAAGCTGTCGCATGCGTTGACACACGCAACGTCTCTTGGCGGTACAGCTTCCTCCTGTCGACGAGCAGCCGCAAACGCGCAGCTACATCTGTGATAATCGGCTGCTTGGCGTAAAGGGTGCAAACAATCAATGAACTTGGCATCTGAAGATGTGTATATTTTCTTGTTGTACAGAGAAAAAAAAGTGAAAGCGCGAAAGATGATCTGCAAACTGACCGTCACGGCACACGGTCAGGTATGAGATTCCACTGAGCGAACGACAGATGGCGTCGTCGTTCGCGTTGATCGTGAGAGCGCTGTACACGACCAGCACGAGGCCGTCGTGTGCGAGAAACTGTTTTGTCCATTCAATATTTCCCATTGCATGCTCCTGGAATATCGTACATATGAGTCCTACTCTTACACCCCCTTCCCCCAAGCTATCACAACGTACCAAGTTCTCGTAGATGGCAAAGAACTTTGTACATACATCTACGGACAACGGTGCTTGAACGGGCACTCTTATGCCTGCACATGGCGAGACTACGCAGACGCTCAATCGACGTATCTCCGCGCATTTCCATAATCTAAATAACAATTGCTTAATTTGTATTAGTTACTACATGCAACCACACCCCCCCCTCCCTTCTCCCGCCACATACCAGTCCATGGCGGGTGGACTACACCTGAAGATCCTGATTTCAGTAGCCGATGGCTGCTGAATGACTGCGACAGGAGCTGCTGATGGTTGCATCTGTGATACTAATTCTTTTTAAAAAATATACTCGGCAAAAATATGGATGCTGATATCCAATTGTGTATCACAGCCATTCGGCCAACTATATGGCCTATCAGGGCATGTAAAAACCGCGTGTTACATGCAAAACGCCGACCTAAGCTGTGCGTGACGCCGATCCAAGTTGTGCTTATTCACTTGACCACAGTACTAAGTTTTTTTTTAAAAATTTTTAACAGATATGCATAGTGTTAGTCAACTATTCAAATCTACAGGAAACGATCAGCGATATATGCAATGTATGCTCTGTACATGGTGTACCGATGACAAAACACGACTACAACGCGACCAAAAAAAAACACTCCAAATGGTCGGGTCGCGGCCGGACGGATGTACTCAGTCCAAATGCGGCCGGACGGATGTACTCAGTCCAAATGCGGCCGGAGGATGTACTCAGTCCAAATCGGCCGGACGGATGTACTCAGTCCAAATGCGGCCGGACGGACGTATTCAGTCCAATGCGGCCGGACGGATGTACTTGGTCCAAAAAAAAAACAAGAAAAAAGATAGAAACCGGAAGAGACGACCTCTCCTCGGTGATCGCATGCGCTAATGAATGAGGAGAGAAAGAGAGAGAGAGAGGAGAAAGAGAGAGAGAGAGACGAAGAAGGTTTCACTCGAGACCCGGATTTTGCGCGCGAAATTTGAATTTTTTTCAGCAGACGGACGGATGTAATAGGTCCAAAAAAAAAGCCCTTGCACGAATACGCAACGCCCGACCTTGACCCCAAAACACGAGACTGAAAAAAATGGAGGGGACGAAGAGGGCTACATGAGAGAGCGCGATGGGATGCCAAAAACGCGCCAGTTCAAGTTTTCAACGTGTGTGCTGCTCAGTCATGAATAGGTCTAGCCGTTGCCAAATGTCGCAACGAAATGGCCGCACGCACTATAGCTCCAGCAACAACAAAAAAAGCCCTACAATTGGTCGGCCGCGGCGGACGGATGTACTCAGTCCAAATGCGAATGGACGGATGTACTCAGTCCAAATGCGACTGGACGGATGTACTCAGTCCAATGCGGCCGGACGGATGTACTTGGTCCAAAAAAAAAACAAGAAAAAAAATAGAAACGGAAGAGGCGACCTTCCTCGTGATCGCATGCGCTAATGAATGAGGAGAGAAAGAAAGAGAGAGAGAGAGAAGAGAGAGAGACGAAAGAAGGGTTTTCCACTCGAGACCCGGGTTTCGCGCGCGAAATTTGAATCAGAGCCTATCTGCAGCAGACGGACGGATGTAATAGGTCAAAAAAGCCCTTGCACACAAATACGCAACGCCCGACATTGACCCCAAAAAAAAGACTGAAAAAAATGGAGGGGCTGAGAGAAGAGGGCTACATGAAAGAGCGCGATGGGATGTCAAAAAAACGCGACAGTTCAAGTTTTCGACGTGTGTGCTGCTCAGTCACGAATAGGTCTAGCCGTTGCCAATGTCGCCAACGAAATGGTCGCACGCACTATGGCTCCAACAACAAAAAAAAAGTCCTACATTGGTCGGGCCGCGGCCAGACGGATGTACTCAGTCCAAATGCGAAATGGACGGATGTACTTGGTCTAAAAAAAAACAAAAAAGTACGACTTCTCTACGGCCGCACGCGCTATGATTAATGATCCTGTATAAGGCATAGGTCAATAATTAAAGTATACACGCAATCACAGGGAAGTTGTAGAGAAAAAAAAATGCATAATAGACGCGACGGGCAGACTAAATCACGCGGCAAAGTAGGCCCGAAGATTAGGTGAGCCTACAAACTGAATTGGCCTTATAAAATAATCACTGGCATAGCAGTGAGCTCCCGCAAGACTTCGTGTGCCTAGAGTACGAGTGACCTTTACATTTATAAGCGCGAGAACTACCTACCGTGATTCATATCATTAAATTAATAACCTGGCAGGATAAGTCGTATTAATGATGCGCCCCATGGAATTGGGAGTAATGCTAACCACATATAGCGATTGTCATATGCCGTACCTCTCTGCAGTGGTTGAGCAACTGCTCATAGATGGTGCCACACCAGAACATGAGTAGTCGACGACCGCTGAATGGCGATGAATATTACATCTGGAAAAAAAATTATTTTAATACACATGGCCACAAATATGATCTATTAGTGACCGCCTCGTTAGGTAACGCCATCATCAAACGATGGTCGGTCTGAGAACGCGAAGATGCATCATTTACAAGAGACGATAAATTAACAAAAAAAAACTTTATTGCAAATAACACAACAAGGGTAATATACAATTCGTATTATTACACGGTATCCAGCAAATTACAACGAATCAAAATGAATTTTACAGCAACAAATATTAAGTTTAGTGATGATGCGAGACTTTAAGAGTGTGAGAGTGAAAGACAGCAATGTGCGTGTGTGTGTAGCTAGCAAGAGGGGTGCACGTGTTGTAAGTAACGCACGCGCGCACTGCTCATCGATTTTATAATTTGTAGTTACACCACATTTACATTACTTTTACAGAGATTTCGTTGCGAGAGAAATAAATATAAGCAACATCGGAGGGCTCAATATTTCCGGAATGTCGATCGGATCGTTGGCACTGATGCGCGCGAGAGCTTCAATAATCTCACGCTTTCCGTATACCGTGCCGATCGGATTCTACTTCGTTGGACACGGCGTGAGCTTAAGGTGTTATATACGTTTTTTTTTAACAAATATTTATTTCATTCATAAATTGTGTAGCGGAAAAAAAAAGAGGAGACTAACGGCGGTGAATCGGGGTGATGCGGGAGATCCTCCAAGTGCATTTGCGAAGACGTCGTTGCTTCTGTCTGAATATCGCCGTCTACGATTGATCAACACGAGACCACAGTTCGCGATAAAGTGTTTCGCCCACTCAATATTGCAACGGCGTGGACTGTAAATGTCGAGAATGTGCTGCAAACACCCTCATCATTGCAATGCGCAACAACTCATCACCGCCACCGCCAACACGCAAAAAAAACGCGCGTACCGGTCTCTCGTAGACCGCAACAAACTTCGTGCACGCGTCGATAGGCGACGGCGATTGTTGAGGCACTCTGAGCGCCCCGGTGACAAGACTACGCAGACGCTCAATCGTCGTATCTCCGCGCATCTCGACAATCTGAACAACAAAAAAACATACTTTATTTATTCTACTCGTATGTACACACACACACACACACGCACACACACATACGCATACACACACACACATACGCATACACACACGCACATACCCAATCGACGGCGGGTGGACCATGCCAAAAGATCCTGACTTCAGTCGACGGCTGCTGAGAAGATTGCATCTATTAAAAAAAAATTACAGCAAGTAAACTTAATATGGAGAGTGGTTATGGTTACGATTAGGGTCTAGGAGTATACCGGCGGCCTAAGCTGCACGAAACGCCGGCCTAAGCACGCACGTATCCCTAAGCACTAAACACTGATCACTTCCTATTGGAACAACGCATAGTGGCGAGCGAAAATAATGGGAGCGATGCACAATAAAATACTCGAAAGCACTATAGATGGTCACAAATAGGGTCTAACGGTGGTCAGTAGCGCCCCTCAAACGATGGAGATCCGCGCCATCGGTGCACCGCGGAAAATATGCAAAAAAATCCAAAGCTTAAGGATACATCCTCGTGGGACAGATGTACACGTCCAAATATTCTAAAGAGAGGAGTGAGAGGGAGGGGGGGGGGCACACAGCACAGTATCACTGTGAGAGCGCGACGAAAGTTGCTCGCGATCTAATTCAATATGAAAAAAGTCGACACTGTGTTACAACAGAGTAATGGAAATAATATAATAATTAAAATGCAAAAAAACTTCCCTCTTGCAGGGTAACACAACTATATTTGTTTTTTTTTCTTCACCATTTGGCACCGTTTCATTATAATATGTCAGAATTTGCACACATTGTGCCCTGGATGTACGCTATCCGTGCGGGTACACCGGCCGCCTGGCAGCCTTGATAGATAACACCATCACGACGACGATGATCGGTCCAGGAACCGCAAAGGAACAACAACAATTACAGACATTGAGATATTATCAAAAAAAACTTTACTTCTAACAACAAACAACAAATTGTGGTCAATGCATTTTTACGCGCGCCTATTACAACGCATTTTTTTTCGCACACATTCTCCCTATTACACTAGTAAACGTCATCGTAGTCATCAGAATAACCTTCCGCGACGCGGAATCTACTGTCCAAACACAGTTCATCAAATTGTTCTGCGAGGACTACTGTACGTTTCTTCTCTCGCATTCCGCCTCCTCGTCCATCCAGAAACGATGGTAGCAGAATGGGGGTGCGGGGACGGGCGACCGAGGTCGAGGACGATGGCGATGACGGACGCGAAAATGTGTTCGCTCCGGATCTTTAGTCTGATCGTCTCGCAAGCGCGCAAGATTATCATCAATCTTGATGCTGGGCGGATGAGCTTACACGCAGGATACGCTTGGCAGCGATGCGCACCCAATATAAGCCGTTTCTTCTCCTCGAACAATCGAGCGCTCGCACACAATTGTTCCTCCCACTCGTAATGGCGGATTCGGAACGGATTCATCTGGTCGTACGGCCAATAGAGTCTGCAATCAGTTTTTTTTTTATTTGTTTAGTCATGTTGTGAGAGTAGATACTATGTAAGTGGTGAAAACGTGTAAAATGAGATTAGTCTAACGAAACAAAGAACATGACGACACACTTACACGCGCACGCCCACGGTCGTAGTGAACTCTTCAACATCATCAACAGAATTCGCCGCACGATCTCGTCCCAACTGTGAAACAAAAAAAATGAAATGTCACTACTACTGACGGCACTACAAACACGTCTACTAGATGAAACAAAAAAAAACAATGACATGATGACAGACTAACCGAGTGAAGTAGATCGGTCGAAATGATGTTTCACTTTCTTTCCAATACGATGCCAAAATTTTCTGCGCACGCGCTTCTCCTCATCAGAGAGTTCCACGATCGTCGCTCCCCATTCCGCTTCCTTCCACGTCGCGTATCCATTCACATAGTAGTTCGAACCACGAGAGTTCTGCGAGTAATATATTCATTGGGAAAAGGCTAGACTGATAAAAATTTCCCAATCGACAATGGTTACGTCGTCATATACAGCCAATCCATCAACAAATACATAAAAAAAAATACGAACATATCCATTCGTGAACGTTTCCGCATGTATAAGAGAAGCTCGTCAGCAATCATTGTAGTACGCTGCTGCTCGATGCACTCGTCCGCATCGATAATATCGACTTCGCAAGCGTTGTCGCCGCTTGAGACATGTCATCATCTACAATAAAAAAAACTGTAATTGGCACAAATCAGACTCATCAGACAATTAGACTCTTAATGCGAGTAAAGAAGCCACGAATAGGGTCTAGAAGTGTTCAAATGTGTCAATTGAGTAATAAAGAGTTCGAGACGAAAAAAAGGCCTACTGGTAGCAATGTCTCTCGAAAAAAAAGACGCATACCATATTGTCATTCCCATCATTCATATTCTTATTCTCCTTCTTATTGGTGTCTGGTTGCAAGCGCGCAGACGCAGACGCAGACCCCGTCTTCAACGGCGTCATCATCTCTTCGCTGTACAACGACTGCAACAGTACATATAAACAACGACGACGCAATCAAGAAAAAGGACGGCACAATGACGAAATAGATGAAAACGAGGGGGGGGGGGGTTACCTCTGTCAACTTGGTATGTGGGGGTGCACAGGCGCGGCGACAGTGGTCGTCGCATAGCGTCGGCCTCCGCTCGCTTGTATTTTCATCGTCTGAAACATGCTCACTTTTATGAGCCGAATTTGACCCTAATATTAGTGTCATATTCACGCGAAAATACATTCACTTCACATGCGCGCACCTCATTATTCTCATTCTTCTTCTTGTTTTTGGGTTCCGACTGTGGGAGCGCAGGTGTCGACTCAAATTCCAGCTCAAGCCACGTCATCTCGCTGCTGTGCATGTATAGTGCCCGCCCACTGCAACAATTGTTAATAATCAACAACAAAGTAATCGAAAATAATACAAATGGTCGCAAATAGAGCCTAAATGTGGCCAGAAGTAGTGTCCTCGAACAACGGAGAACCATGCGCGTCGCACATCCCGCAGGACAGACGTACAAAGTCCAACTCTGATGGTCACACTCTACCGGGACAAATGTACAAAGTCCAAATATTCTAAGGAGAGCAGTGAGAGATAGAGGGAGGAGGGGGTGGGGCACGCGAACAAACGACCTCACCATGATTGCAAGCTGCATCGACTGACGTTAGCGAGGGAGAGTGTATAGGGAGGGGAAAGTATACAGTATTCATGTGAGAGCGCGATGGGAAACGCGCGCGCGCAAATTCAAATTTGAACGCGTCAACACTGTGTTTGCAGTAGGGGGGGGGGGGGTGCGCCGGACAGATGTACTAAGTCCAAATCTGATGATCATCTCTACCGGGACAGATGTACTAAGTCCAACTCTGATGATCACACCTCTACCGGGACAGATGTACCAAGTCCAACTCTGATGGACACATCTCTACCGGGACAGATGTACTTAGTCCAAATATTCTAAGGAGATAGAGGGACGATGGGATTGGGGGCACGCGAACAAACGACCTCACCCATGACTGCAAGCTGCATCGACTGACGTTAGGCGAGGGAGAGTGTATAGGAGGGGAGGGAGGGGAGGGAAGGGAGAAGTATACAGTATTCATGTGAGAGCGCTATGGGAAACGCGCGCGCGCAAATTCAAATTTGAACGCGTCAACACTGTGGGGGGGGGGGGGTGCGCCGGACAGATGTACTAAGTCCAAATATGATGCTCATCTCTACCGGGACAGATGTACTAAGTCCAACTCTGATGATCACCTCTACCGGGGACAGATGTACTTAGTCCAAATATTCTAAGGAGAACAGTGAGAGGTAGAGGTGAGGGGAACGCGCGCACAAACGACCTCGTCCCATGGATGTAAGCTGCGTCGACTGACGTTAGGCGAGAGAAGGGAGGGGCGTATCCCTGTGAGAGAGCGACGGGAAACCGCGCGCGTTAATTCAAATCGCTTGCATCGAAACGCGTTCCAATGGCGGCAACGGAACAAAGTATTTAAAATCAATACAGACGGCCACAAATAGAGTCTAAATGTGACCAGAAGTGTCACTCAAACAGCACAATGCACGTGATGCACACCGGGTGAATGCACTGACCTAATTTGAAAGCAACCCTCTCGGACAGAGCACTAAGTACAAATCTGAATGGTATACCTCCCGGATAGATGTACTGCGTCCAAATATTCTAAAGATAGTAACTAAAATGATGAAAAAAATTCGCCTTCCCACCCCCCCCCCCCCCCCTCTGCAGGTTACGCAGTATATATGTTTTTTTTTCTATATCGGACAAAGTTCAGCAGAATTAGTGTATGCAAAAAAATGCACAACTTGTACCCAGGATGTACGCTATCCTCATCGGGTATGCAAACGGTGTACGAGGAGCGAGTGATGATATTTCTCGCATCGGACATTGTGAGTGTAAGGCTTAGACTATGTGAACAAGATGAAGAAAACGAAAAAAAAACGCTACAAATATGGCATACGCATGGCCATTTCACAAACAGACACGTGATATTCCTCCGCAGCGGGCAATGCAGCCTTAACATTAGAGTGAAAAAAAATAGAATAAAATGTGATTATTATAAACATGAAATTTGTGTTAACAAAAAAAAAGAAAGAACCCCTTCGCCGGCGAGGAGCCATTGAAAATTCTTTTTTTGTTCTAGAAAGCTTGTAGTATTAAAATAGCCCTCTATGCACAAACTCAATGTAGCCGAAAGCGCGCGCTATCCCGTACGGGTAAGCAACTACAAAGGCTCCAAAATAATCCTTTATTTTTTTTTTTTTTTTGATTATGAAAATAAGAGGTTTAACGCGAAATAATATTTAAAAAAAAGACAAAAACCTGCAGTTGACGCTTCTGCAGTTGACGCTTTCCGCACGGTCGCCTAGCTCAAAGAATTGAAGACCATTCCTCAGCAAATTCAATCCAGAATGAGATTATGTCTCTTGTTTATCGCTTAACTCTTGTTTATCACTTAACACTGACTGACATTTTACATTTTGCATTTAGCATTCGTATTTACTCAGCACTAAACATTTTTTAATGGAACGCGTAGTATCAGTATAATGCCGAGGATATGTGTGGAACACTGAACTAATCTGCGTGGCATGCAGTGAACGGTGCTCGAAACGCAGACCTAAGCATGCGTATTTGCTGAGCACTAACCACTAAGCTTTTTAGGAACTCATATATATATATTTATTACTCACTTTTTTAGTGACAGTTAAACACCAGAGTATCCGTAAACATAGTCCACTGAGAATGAAGAGCACATTAGAAAGCCGGTGGTTTGAAAGGTTCGGCGCAACCGAGAGGTCAACAATGTCGGGATAGCGGTGCTGCATATGCATTCAAGTAATTTTTTTTGAATGTACTCAAACGTAGGCGCGAATGCCACAAATAGGACCTACGCGCGACAGTGACTGCAAAAAAAAGTATGAGGTCTTCCATAACATTCTAATGGTACACAATGCTAACGACCATTTCAAAAAAAAAAGTATATGGTCCTCGAACAACGGTGAGCCATGTGCCGGTCAGATGTACAAAGTCCATATGATGATGATTGTGCATACACCAATGTAATTGATGTGATGAGTCTCCCCCGGTAGGATGAGCATATATTATAGCTTTTTTTAAAGTGACATTGTATGAACAATGGGTCAGAATAGTCATCAAACTGCGCGGATCATTGTTTTTTTTTCTTGTAAAATACGAATAGTGTTTTTTTTCATTTAGAAATGGGGAATAAAATATGTTGATTCACACACTCACTTTCACATAAATCGAGCATCCATCTCTCAGTGTCAGAGTCGAACATCAACAACGTCACATTCGATGACTAATCCATTTCTGTAATGAAAAGAAAAATATTTGTTGTATCATTTTTTTTCAGTACTGAACGCTAGAGTTGGGCGAGAAATAGGGTCTGATAGTGGCACTTTAATCAGCCTTACTATAACAATTTAATCACATATACTACCTGCATGGCACATACCAACCAGAATCTGGCGGTTAGCCCTCTGCATATGGATCCATTGTAGCCAAGAGCACACTATATCCATTGTGGGTAAGCAACGGTTTTTTAATAAATGGTATTTTTAACGAAATCTCCATTTTTTTTATATTCGTAGATGAAAATGACAACCCCCCCCCCGCAGGGTTACGCAACTATTTTTTTTTCAATACAGTCTCCATTGTATCAGACGATGCTAGAAACTTCACTCATTATACCCTGTGGTGCACTATACCGTGTGGGTACGGAAGCGACATACGAAGAGCAAATCGATAATTACTTCCACCCGTCAGTGTTAGTCATAATCGCATATATTATTGTTGTTGTTTTTGAGTACTGAGAGAGACTAGAATCAAATTACCTCATCGCACGGGCCTAAAGTAGGTGAGAGCGCGCAATATCCCGTGTGGGTAAGCAACTACGAGTGGCTCAACCCCCCCCCCCCTTGAAGTTACCCAATCAGGTTTATTGCTCGAATGCGCGCGAAAACCGCAACCGCAAAGTAACGACCAAACAACGAATGACTATATTTTAATTGAATTGAATTTTAATTGCGTTTTTAATCATTCATAATTAAGTAAACACTAAGCGCTGAATATTAAAAAAAATACATATAGCGGTAATCAAACGCTCGAGTGGTGACGTGACATAAGCACGCTGTGCGGACTATTGAACATAAAAAAAAACAGCTGCCGTGATTTCAATTCCAAATTTCATTTAGAGACGGAGGACATTTTGAAAAAAAAAAGTGCTTTCGTTTCCAATTTCACTTAAGGAACAAGACAAAATCACAGCAAAAAATAACAAAAGCAACATAAGCAACATTTGAATTGTAGTTCAACTGTAGTTCAGTCGCGACGGGGTAGAAACAGTAGGGAGAGGCGGGTGAGATAGCCACGCCCCCGCCTCTCCCTTAATCCCCCCCCCCCCTGGCTGCGATAAAGGGGCAGGGGGGGGGGAAGGAGAGAGATAGGGGGGGGGGCAAGCGGTAGGGGAGGGGGGGGGCATCGTAAATGCAAAAAAAAAGTGCCGATATATCCATCGTAATCGAATTGGCAGGTGGATTTATTTTGCAGATTGGTCATCTGAAACCTCCTTCTCATGCAAAGGAGATGCGATTATTATAAAAGATTAAATAAAACAAGCGTGAAACTAAAAAAAAAAGAGCCCCACCTCCCCCCCCCCGGCAGGACGTTATATTAGGCTTAGCCTACTTATTATGCGAAATGGAACACAGCCCTCCGTGCACGAACCAAATGTAGTCGAGAGCGCGCTCTAATCCGTGCGGGTAAACAAATGTGAGAGACTTCAAATAATCCCTTGATTTCATGTGAAATAAATGGCGTTTTAAAACGAAAACTTTATTTTTCATTTATGCATATTAGTCTCTGTCTGAATTTCCCGAGTACTAGAATTGGTGAATTCATGTGGAAATTGGTGTTTTTAGCGTTCCACGAAAAAAAGACGATAATGAATAAACAAAACAAATTGTCATCTCCACTCCATTGAGGGTTACACAACTATATTTTTCTTATTTTTACGTATATACATTTTTCATATTTACATTATTTGACGTGCTCTTTCTCATTGCCTATTATGGTATGCCAAAAAAAGTGCGCTCATTGTGCCGTGGATGTGCGTTACCCACGCGGGTACGCAAGGTGACACGCGATAGAAAATCGATTATTATCGCAAATAACAAATACGCTGATTGATGTGGTGGATTCATATAATTGATTGATGAAAGCGGCCAAATGTAGGCCCTATTAATGGCAGCAGACACGATAAAAAAGCTAGACACACATACACGTCGCTGAAAATCGATTCCAAAATAAATTCTAGATTAGTACATGTCTGAAATTTCAAATACTGTGAAATTTCAAGTACTGCCTAAAACAAACAACGTGTTCTAAAATTATTGAATTAAAAAAAATGCCATCCCTCCCCATCCGGGTAACGCAACTTTATTTGTTTTTTTTTTTTATTTGAACGGTCTGCTTCCTGTACGATTACGGTATGTAAAAAAATGGACACTTTACACCTTGAATGTACACTATCCCGCACGGGTACGCAAAATTGGAACCAGAAAAAAATGGACCCCCCCCCCTAAAACCCTATGGATGGTCACGAATGCGAAATTCGACCAGGCAGAATGAGCCATTACCACATCATAACGGGGTTATATGAAAAAAAACAGTCACATATAGACCCTAGATATGACAACGGAGGCGAAAATCTCCATCTTTAGATGCGTCGATGGAAAGACAAAAAGAAAACAAACCATGCCCTCCTGCAGGGTTACGCAACTATTTTTTTTCCTTGTTTAGCAGTAGTTAAGACATCGCTACTGTGTACACCTAGAAATGCACACTTTGTACCGTGGGTTTACGCTATCCCTTGCGAGTACACAAAATTGGAACCAAAAAAAAATGGACCCCCCCCACCCTATTGACGACCACAAATGCGAAATTTGACTCGCAAATTTTAACCCGGCAGAGTGCTACATTAAGCATATTTTTTTGGGAGGCAATCTCTATTGAATTAAATATAGCCCCGTGTGCATTGACCCAATGCAGTCAAGATTGTGCTATATCCGTTGGGTACGCGCAACAAAGAAAGCCACGAATAAGATGTTTCCTTCCTACACGATGGTATTTTTGTAATTGTATATAATAATTAAAATTGAATACAATAAGGAAGGATCATCATTTAATTGTAAATCATGAATAAATGTTTATCCCGCAAAGCGTAAGCGGTGGCGCGGTAGGCTACACCCATAATGTGCATTATGTATGCGTGACATCAAAAAGGGGGTTGAGCACGTGGTGTGTACCTCATTACAAGACCATATGGAATAATTGACGATCGAAATTGAAGTGTAATCAAACCTAAGACAATTGTATATGGCGATCATGTACGCAGACGGGGTAGTGAGCGCGCTTCCGTACTGCTGCTGCTCTGTAGCACGCGATCTTGCAGCATCAAGTACCGTACATTTGGCGTACAAAGTACACGAGTGTCCCTCGGTGTTCAGCGGTGTACCTGAGCCACAGTAATACGTGATCATTGATAACAGAAAGTTTACAAAAAAACAACCCACAGGGAATCGCCGAGATGAACGTGACATCATTCACGGCGCGACAAATCGCATTGGCAAAAGGCAGGTTCATCTCAAGATGACAGTGTGTTATCAGCACGAGTCCTCCGTTCACAACAAAGTGTTTATTCCATTCAAAGTTATTCATGGCGTCATCCTGTGAACATTATTAGATCAGTATCCATTGCTAATAATCATCACCACCACCACTGCACACAACAACGTCGTACCGGGTCCGAGTAGACGGCGAGGAATTTTGTGCACGCATCTACAGGTGACGATGAGCGGTGATAAATGGGCGTGCCAGCTGCTCCAGTCACCAGGCTTCGCAGACGCTCGAGCTCCGTACCACCGCGCATTCGGATTATCTGAACAACCGTGTTCCACCATGGATGCATGAGTACGTGTGCGTCTCTCTCTCTCTCTCTCTCTCTCTCTCAAACATACAACATTGACGAACGGATGTCCGGGGAGATGCACCCTGATCTCGGTCGATGGAGGCGGCGATTGTCCGCCATTAGCAACAGCAGAAGAGTATGTTTGCATCTTATGTTTCTGGAACTGGTAAAAAATATTATTTTTGTGTTGGCGACATGAAAAAAGAAATTACCGACAAATAATTGTTGGTCGGTCGATGAACCGAATTGATTATTTAACAGAATAAAATCAAAATTTACTTTTATAACAAAAAAGGCAACCGTGTTTTCAAGTCCAATTACGTTTAAATATGGGAAAAAAACGAAAATGTCAACAAAAGGGAAATTTCAACAAAAAAAAATGCCTCTCCCCCTGCAAGGTTACGCAACTATATTGGTATAAAACTATATTTATAAAACTATACACAACTATATTTCGCAACTATATTGGTGCCCTAGTTGTAATATGTGTCAGCGTATTCGTTATTGAGCATGTCATGAATTGTGCATCTCGTACCCTGGTGTATGTTATTTCGTGCGGTACGCAACAAAAAATTGGACCTAGTCCCGGCTGTCGAGATAGGGAGACAAAAAATGGATTGGATTTGCAGATTAGTGAAGTCAATTGATGAAATGCGGTCAAATGTAACCCTAGAATTGCCGTAGAAGTGAAATTCAGCTTTAATTGAGGATATCTCCGAGTGGTCGACTTGTTAGATGGCTTTTATTTGAGAGACCACTCTCCTTCACGGTCCTTCACGGAGAGCGAGTGAAGCGCGCGATTCATTTTAGGTTCATTCCTAAAACTAAAGAAACTAGCGAAATAAAAAAAAACTAGCGAAATAAAAAAATTCAACAAAAAAAAATGCACCCCCCCCCCCTGCAGGGTTACGCAACTATATTGGTTTTCCCTAATTTTACAATGCTTGCAACATCGTTATTGAGCATGTCATGAATTGTGCATCTCGTACCCTGGGTGTGTGCTATTTCGTGCGGGTACAAACAAAAAATTGGACCTAGTCCGGCTGTCGAGATAGGGAGACAACAAAATGGATTGGATTTGCAGATTAGTGAAGTCAATTGATGAAATGCGGTCAAATGTAAACCCTAGAATTGGCTGTGGAAGTGAAATTCAGCTTTAATTGATGATATCTTCGAGTGGTCGACTTGTTAGATGGCTTTTATTTGAGAGACTACTCTCCTTCACGGTCCTTCACGGAGAGCGAGTGAAGCGCGCGATTCATTTTAGGTTCATTCCTAAAACTAAAGAAACTAGCGAAATAAAAAAAAACTAGCGAAACAAAAAAAATTCAACAAAAAAAAATGCCTCTCCCCCCTGCAAGGTTACGCAACTATATTGGTATAAAACTATATTTATAAAACTATACGCAACTATATTTCGCAACTATATTGGTGCCCTAGTTGTAATATGTGTCAGCGTATTTTCATTATTGAGCATGTCATGAATTGTGCATCTCGTACCTTGGGTGTGTGCTATTTCGAGCGGGTACGCAGAAATGGGATCTAGTTCTGGCTGTCGAGATAGAGAGACAAAAAAATGGAATGGATTTATTAGTGAAGTCAATTTATGAAATGCGGTCAAATGTAAACCCTAGAATTGACTGTGGAAGTGAAATTCAGCTATAATTGAGGATATCTTCGAGAGTTGTTAATGGTTTTTATTTTCGTGGGTTACGCGACTATATTGGTTTCCCTAATTCTGTAATGTCAGCGTATTCGTTATTGGGCATGTCATGAATTGTACATCTCGTACACTGGGTGTATGATATTTCGTGCGGATACGCAGAAATGGGATCTAGTTCCGGCTGTCGAGATAGAGAGACAAAAAAATGGATTGGATTTGCAGATTAGTGAAGTCATTGATGAAATGCGGTCAAATGTAAATGTATTCAAAATGTAATGTAAATGTATTCAGCTTTAATTGAGGATATCTTCGAGAGTTGTTAATGGTTTTTATTTGAGAGACTACACTCCTTCACGGTCAAAGGAGAGCGAGTGATGCGCGCGATTCATTTTAGGTTCATTCCTAAAACTAAAGAAACTAGCGAAATAAAAAAAAGCGCAGAAAAAAACACAAATCGCCGGCCTAAGCATGCACACTACCCTGAACACTAAGCGCTAAGCATTTCTCTTTTTAATGAAATGCTAGTGGCAGTCAAACGCCTGAGTGTCGCGACATATTATGATGCGCAAAAGTAGGGCCTATCAATGGCACTATCAGTAAAAATAAAGATACATTATACGGTTAGGAACCGATTTAAAAAAAATCAACAATAAGTGGAACATTTTTTTTATTCATATAACGGCAACAAAAACAATGCATAACAAACGACAGAACGAGCGTACGGTTACAAAACTTTTATACAACTAACGAATATGTTAATAACAATGATGTGAGAGAAGAGAGAGAGAGAGAGAGAGAGAGAGAGAGAGAGAGGCAACGGACGAGTCAGTAACGTGAGTAAGAAAAATTTAAAAAATTGCGCAAAGTTGTAAATTATTAAACTAGTAGTAGTGAGTAAAGTTCACAAAGACTACATTCGTCTCGACAAAACCGAGTTTCTTGAGAACGGAAAGTACATTAGAAGGCAAGATGTGAGTTTGAATGGATCCCGTGGCATGCGGCGTACCTGATACAGTTGCTCCTTGCCGATGCAACTGATTTGCAAACGAGCAGCTGCAGCATCGAGAACCTCCTGCTTCGCGTATACTGCGCAGACGTGACCCTCATTGAGCACGGTACCTGAGGAAAGCATCCGAGAGGTCAATAATACACCCTATCATTGGCCGCTGACGCGACGTACACACCATCACTATATGATACAAATGTAAGAAACAATTTATATTTGCCCACTGTGATGCGTCGCCGTGACGGAATTGTATCCTCTGAGTGCACGACGAACTGCATCATTGCTGCACTTGTGCCCGATATCGCTCAAAGTGATCATGACGATACCACCATTCGCGAGAAAGTGCTTATTCCATGCAAGATTGCCAAGGACATCATCCTAAAACATAAACGTTGAAACACGACCAAACGTCGTCGTCGTCCAAGCAGCCGCGCCGTACCGGGTAAGCAAGAGTGCTGTGAACGTCTCGTTGGCGTTGACATCCTTTCTGTTCTCAGGACAGTTTTTTACAGCACCCATGACGAGACTGCGCAGACGCGCAAGGTCCGTATCTCCGTGCATCGTAATAAACTGAAAATTTGAGAATTAAAAGAAGAGATCACGAGAGAACCCGTCCACCACCACCACCACCCCGACATACCCATCTAGTGACGGGCGAATCTCGCCAGTAAACCATAACATCTGTATCAGTAGATGTCGACACCGTCGACGTCGGCGTCATCGTTTGAGTGGATGTATTGACGGGAGCGACGATGGCGACAGACGTCAGCGTCTACAACAGTGATAATGTTTTTTTTTTGAAGAAAATGGACAAGGCCGATATTAGAGCCTACACATGACCGCTACAAACCTCACGATGGGTGTGGCTACGGTAATTGTGAGCCAACATGAATCTGCGTGCACGACAAACTGCATCATTGCTGCACTTGTGTCGTTGTTTAATGCCAAATATAATATGTTTAATGCCAAATATAAGGTCTATAATTGACCACATGAATAAAAGATTTCTCTTTTTTTCACCTGATCATTAATTGGTGGACGAGCAGGGGGCGCTGGTGTCGCTACAAAAGATTGGCACGAATTCTTCTTCATCTGAGATTTAAAAAAAATCTTATATATCTGATGGTTACGGTCAAGATATCCGGATGATCGGTCGGTCAATGAACCGCGGCGACTTCACATTTCCAAATTCGAAATATGCATATTTCTTATTAACATCAGTCATCACGTGTAACAGTAGTAGAGCAAATTGTGTGTGTCGAGTATTTGTAGGGCAAAAAAAAAGAAAAAAATGTGTAGTAAGTTAACGGTTACGACTAAAACAAGTAGTAGTAGTAGTAGTAGTGAGTGGTGAAAAGCACAAAGAAATTGAACGATAACGATCAATAAAAAAAGTCAACTACAACAACAAGAAGTAAAGAATGTGTGCAAACAATGTAGCTAATACTGAAAAAAAACACAAGCAGCAGCAAGCAAGGGAGGGTAAGAATGCGCGCAGACTTATTGCCGCTCTGGGTAAAATGTGAGAACAATGCACTTATCGAAATTTGTAATGCCAAAACATGCAATGTTCTCCTTCACAGTATCGAAGATGTGGTGCGCGGTTGAAGACGACGTTGCCAATGGCGACGCGAGAAGACGCGAACATGAGCGCGTACACGCAGGGCTTCTTTGATGAAGGACCTGACATCAATGAAGGATATATTTTAACACTTTTTTTTCGAGTCGTATATATTTGAGCAAAATTTGAGCAAAAAAAAACTAACGGAGTAAGCACTTGTACGCCGTTGAGACTTCGTGTAACTGCATCAACAGCTCACAGTGGAAGGACGGTGAATCACCATCGATCACGATCACGATTCCACCATTCTCCAAGAACAACTTGGTCCACCCCAACCCATGTGAATAACATCCTCCTGAAATGAATACTAAATAATAATAATAATAATGATAATGATAATGATAATAATAATAATGATGATAATAATATGCATCGGTGCTCGAAGCATTGGAGCTATACCAAACCTGTGTACGGAAGATGGCAATGAAATGATCTCGCATGTGGATTGTGCGAATAACATCCGGGTGATCGATGCAATAGCTAGCCATGGTGCGTCGTTTCTCGAGTGGGCTAGCGGTCGCCTCGAATTTGATCTTATCGAGAAACGTCAGTGCTGCCAGGCTAGCGTGGTGCTGAAATTAATTCCCAATGTAATTACGCATTTTTTTGTCATTGTGATTGTGGTATTCGCCAACCGCCCCCGACTCACACTCTCAATGCCTTCGCATACGCCCGTCTCTCCTTTCGGTCCGAATAGCAAGCGTTGATCCTCCTGACTCGCCCTCTTTACCGCCTTCCGCAACGCTCCCGAAGTCGTTGATCGTGTGGGCGTCACATTTAATTCGTTCTTGATCATCTACAACAACAACAGCAGATTCATTTCGGGATCATCTACAACAACACAACAGATTCATTATTATCGGTAACAAATGGGAAAAAAAGATACCCTATACAGTCCGGACGTTGTGATGCTCCGAGAGGATACGATCAGACCGTTAAAAAAATCGCGGACCATTGAATGGTCCTTCTTAAATGCCCTCCGAATGGTGGTTACTCCGTCTCTGTATATAGCGACTTCGGCAAATCGAGCATGCGCAAACACGCTTATCATAAGGTCACGAGCATTAGTCTCCATTCGACTCACGTTGAACGCTCCCTCCCTTAAATTTTTTTTTGAAGATTTATGATTTATGGTCCTATTATCACGACCAGATTATGGTCCTATTATCACGACTCGAAACAACTACAAACTAACCATACACAATATCCATAAGTGCATGGGAGCAGTTTAGCGGCGCAAGCCTTTTCAAAAGTATTGCACTGTCTATTCACCCTTGTATGAAGTGTATAGCAATGGCGAATCTGAAATGAGAAAAAAATGCAAAATTTCTGCTAATTTAGCAATCAGATAATGGACGGCAGAAAACGCGCGCATACCTTCTCTACGAAACTGGTCCTCGATGACTTGTGGCGGTGAATTTCAAGTTCCTCAAGGCCAGCTGCGACCATGAATTGGATTGTGCTAGGTACCACACGGCGACGTCTCGATGGCCCCCCGCGGCCGCAAGACTCGTGGCGAAGACTTGCGATAAATTCTTGTTCCAAATGACGTGGGCATATGACAACATTGATCTTGACGGAAACAGGCTGAATGAAAAACATGACGAATAGTCAAATAGTCTTCCAATCTTACCTGAGCATTACGCAGGATGGCCCTCAATCTGTCCTTCTCTAGGAACAATTCTTCGTACGAGTCGAGTGCGCGGACGGCTCCCAATCGATAGGACCCGTCGAGTAGTAGGGCCTGCGAAAACGATGAACAATCGATAGACTCCGAACTCACTAATTTCATGCTCACCTCTGATGTTTCAGAGGAGACACATGACGTGAAGTCGATGAGCGACCTTTGCACGTCACCGGTGTCCGTTCCGACAACGCAAACGCGATCGAATTCTCGATGGGTCATGATGACGACACTACAATTGTTTTTTTTTCCTAATGCATAATAACAAATGAGGTCACAAATATGCTCTATTTACAGCCAAACTCTGCCTTTTGGCTTTCGCAATAAAAGTAAGCAAAACTGACGGGTGGTTATCGTGAAAGATGCTCGTGATGCACTCGAAACGACCAGGATCGGACATGTGCAGGATAGCGTCCATCTTTGCAGACGAAAGATGACACGTCTACCCTCTAGCGTCAAGTTGTTCCACGTAATAAAATTCGCGAGTGATGTCTGAATGGACACAAAAAAAATGATCGTTTCGCGTAATCGTTTTTTTTTCGCTGACAGTCATTCCAAATATTCTCACCTCAACCACGGCATCAAATTCGAGGCACTTTTTATCGGCATCATCGCGCAAACCCTTCTGCATCACATCACCGTCACTCTCGTCCCCTAAAGAAGTATTTGTCTCTTTCTATTGATTATTGATATCCTCTGCATACATCAACGATACAACGGTACAAGAACAAGTACAAAAAAAAAACAATTCGCCAACTTACACTGCCTTCTGCCATTGAGTCACTCGCAGAAGCAATCTATAAAACCATGAAATTTTTACTTCGAGTACTTCTATTTTCAAGTACTAATATTTTTCTGTTGTGTACCGTCTCTTACCTCGTTTTCGCTAGCATATAGCGCGGGTAAGAGGGACTTCTCGCGATCGACGTCATCGAGGAGCTTCTAAAAGAAAAAAAAAATCATGGTTAGGTAAAATATAGGTGATGCGCATTGAAACGATCGTCACACACATCTAAAACGCTTTACCTGCTTCCTAATTGGTGAATGAGAAGAGTGCGCAGACGCCAGCGCTACAGTAGACTGACTTGAAATCTTCTTCATTGTGTCTTACTGAATCTGTAATGAGCAGATGCCATAATTAGGCTCTATTATTGGTCAATGAGGAAACCAAAATATCGCTAACGGTTGCAAACCGAATAGAAATTAAATACACGAAACTTAAACCAACGTACTTTATTCACATTAACATTTTTGTGATCGAACAACAACAGCGAGAAATGAGTGGACGAGTATGAGTGTGAGTGTGAGTGTGTGTGTGTGCAATGTTCGCATGCTACTCTCATTAGCACATGGCAACAATAAGAGGAAGAATGCACAGACTTACGGCTATGGATAAAATGCGAGAACAAGGCACTGATTGGGATCGATGATGCCTATATTGGCAATATTTTCCTTCACATTAGTCGGCGATGGGAACAGGCGGCGGTTAGCCACGACGTTGCCGATGGCGTGAGGCGAAACGAACATAACCACGCAGCGCGTAGCGTAGAAAGAATCTTAAAGAAGAGATGCCAAATGTTTACCCCCCCCCCCTCCCCATCATCCTCATGAAAATATCATACTTTCATTCGTACAATGTAAAAATGTAAAAAAATGTTCATGGAAAAAAAAAACTAACGGAATGAACAATGGTGCATCAAAGAAACTTGAAGTAGCTCCAACGTCATTTCAGAGCAAATAAACACCGAATCTGCATCGATCACGATCGCGATCCCACCATTCGACAAGAACAACTTCACCCTCTCTACATTCGAGATGACATCCTCCTGTAAATAACAAATATATAACATATATATATAACATATATACCTGTGTGCGGAAGATGGCAATGAAGTGGTCACGCGTGTAAATTGCGTGGATAGCATCCGGGCGATCGATGCAAGAGCTCGCGATAATGCGTTGTCTCTCAAGCGCGCTAGCGGCTGAATGGGCTTCGGACGCATCGAAGGTCGCCAGTGCTTTCAGACTAGCACGATACTGAAATTCTCAATGTAATTACGTGCCAACGCCGACACATCGCCCACTCACACTCTTAATGCCTTCGCATACGCCGGTCTCTCCTTGTGGACCGAACAGCCAGCGTTGCTCCTCCTCGATCGCCCTCTTTGCCGCCTTCCACGACGCCTCCATATTCATTGATCGCGCAGGCGTCATACCTTCTCGAATCTGTAATGAGCAGCAAATGCCACATATAGGCTCTTATATTGGCCACGTGTAATAAAACGAATATCGTTCATCACGGTTGCGAACCGAATAGAAATGTAAAATCAACAAATAAACAAAATCCAAAAAAATGCAACTTCATTATTCTCAATAACAACGACGCAAGCGACAATGGTAAACAAACAACGGCAACGACAACAGAGTATGTGCGTGTATACTATACTAGAGGACAACAATGAGAGGATGATGCGCGCAAACTTACTGCTGATATGGATAAAAGGTGAGAATAAAGCACTGATCAAAATCGGTAATGCCAAGTCTGGCAATGTTATCCTTCACAGTAATCTGTGCTCGGAGCGCGCGTCTGAACCCGTTACCAATGGCTCGATATGAAGCGAACATAATCGTTGCCACGGATCTCTCCTCTCTGGAAGGACCTAAACAATGAAATAATCGTACGCCTTCTCCCATGCAAATGGCGTATTTTCAAGGGTTCTTTTTAAAAGAAACTAACAGAGTAAGCACGTGTACTCCTCCGATACTTTGAGTAAATTTGTCTTCAACTGTACATTCATTCTCACGACATCAGGAGCGACCACGATCAAGACGCCACCGTTCTCCAGAAACATCATGGCCCATTCGATATTAGCGATAACTCCTCCTGTCAAAAAAAGGCATCGTTTAAACACGCACGACAAGACTGGTGTACCTGATTACGGAAGATGGAAATGATGAAATCTCGCGTGCTAATATCGCGAACTGTCGTCGCGTCAAGGGTTCGATGCAAGAGCTAGCGATGATGCGTAGTTTCTCGAGTGCACTACCGGTGGTTGCTGCTACAACATTGGACGCGTCGAAGGCCGCCAATGCTGCCAAACTAGCAGGATGCTGCAAATTCTCAAAGTAATTACGTTTTGTCATTGTGACACTCACACTCGCAATGCCTTCGCATACGCCCGTCCCTCCTCGTGGACCGAATAACCACTGATGTTCATCATCCTCATCCGAACCACTACTTTTCTCTACCGCCTCTTGCGTCAGCATTGCATCCGTAGTCATTGACCGCGCGGACATCATATTTTTATGAATGAGATGATGATGCTTGCTACAAATAGGCTCTACTATTGACCAGACGATGTAAAGATAGCGTTCACGGTTGCAAACCGAATAGATATGTAAGATACACAAAAAAAGGTAAATCAAAAGTAATGTATTTATAAGCAACAATGTATGTCACATGGGTGGCGGATAAAAGTGAGAACAAAGCACTGATCGAGATCCGTAATGCCAATATTGGCAATGTTCTCCTTCACATTAGTCGGCTCTCTGAATACGCGCCTGACCCCGTTGCGAATGGCGCGAGACGAAGCGAACATGTTCGCTCCCACGCAGTTCACCTTGTGTGAAGAGCAACTGAAAAAACTACAATCCCCGCAACACTCATATGAGTAGGGGTAGAGAGACGACATGCTGGGTGAGCCGCTGTTTTGAAATAAATCATGCGACCGAGAAGAGACCACTGATGAGAATCCACTAAATTTTTCTAAAAAAACTAAATCTGCGTGGAACACGGGCCTAAGCTGCGTGGAACGCCGGCCTAAGCGAGCACAACAAACTAAGCACTGAACACTAAGCGTTTTTTTTTTGAACGACACGTCGTGATAGACAAACTCGGGAAATTCAATGCTAGTGCTTTTTTTTTATTAACGACGATGCAATGTAGATCCTATTTTCCATTAGGTGAAGCGAACGAGAATTTTGAGAAAAAAACTAACGGAATGCACACTTGTACTCCTCCGATACTTCGTATAAATCCAACTTCATCTGCTTGTTCACTCCCACGACATCAGGAGCGACCACGATCAGGACGCCACCATTCTCCAGAAACATCTTTACCCACTCCATATTATTGATAACATCATACTGTAAATTTAAAAAATCACCGTTTAAACACGCACGACAAGACTGGTGTACCTGATTACGGAAGATGGAAATGATGAAATCTCGCGTGCGAATTTCACAAACTATCATCTCATCAGGAGGATCGATTCCAGAGCTAGCGATGATGTGTAGCTTCTCAAGTGCTCTACCGGTAGTTGCTACAATCTTGTTCGCATTAAAGGTAGCCAATGCAGCCAGGCTAGCACGGTGCTGCAAATTTTCAATGTTATTATTACGTCATCATGGTTGCAGCGATGCCCACTCACGCTCTTAATGCCTTCGCATACGCCCGTTTCTCCCTTTGGACCGAATAGCCAGTGTTGATCATCATCCTCCATCGAACCGCAGCTCTTTACGTCTCTTGTATCGAATTCGAAGCCGTTGGTCGCGCATGCGTTATACACAGTCCGGCCTCGAGACAAAACAATTTTTCTACTGACGAAACCATTACTTCTAAACGCCAAAATGCCAACCCTAGTGCTCAGTATTTTCTGAGCTACGAACAGCTCTTTTTTTTTCGTTGACCACCTCGTACCTCAGCTTTACTGTTAGTCGAGTGAGCCAGCGAAAGCGACTTCTCACGATCGACATCGATGAGCTTCTAAAAAAAAGATTTAAGGTCAACTGAGGCCAACTATAGGGTCTGGATGTGACCGCGTTAGGTTCCCTTATTGGAAACTATTCCGGAATTCAATAGGGAGAACAAAGGATTCTCCTCTTTCGTTTCCAACAAGTGACCTTATCCGGTGGGGCGATATCGCATCTAAACGTTCTTTTTCTTCACCTGCTTCTTAAGTGGATGAGAAAAGGACGCTGGCATCTGACTCGAATTCTTCTCAGTCATACCTTCCTGAATCTGTAATGAATAAATGCCGAACCCAGTGGCAGCACGACAACACACAGTCAATAAGGAAAATTTAAAAAAAAGCGTACGACAAAAAAACTACCCTGTAATTGGCCACATCCACCCCCTCCCGTATAGGTAGCCGCGGGCGGACGGATGTACTCAGTCCAAATGCGACCGGGCGGCTGCCGGATGTACTTGGTCCAAAAAAAAGGAGACGGGTGGTGACGACCTTCCTCTGCGCTCACACGCGCTATTAAATGAGGAGGGAGGAGAGGAGACGCGCGCGCGATTTTTTTCCGCTGAGACCCAAATGAAGCGCCAATTCAAATTTCGAAGCGTCGCGGCTCACGAGTTTAATCTATTGTACCCAATTTGACCACAAAAAGGAGAGTAGTATTGGCCATACAAGTCGCCCCTCCCGACATTGAAAAATTTTATTTTTTTTTGCCACTTCGTACCACATCAGTTTCGCGTCTGGCAGAGTGCCCGGGCGATGGCGTCTCCTCAGGATTGGCATCGATGAGCTTCTGAAGAAAAATGTATATAATGTATAAGAACAACTATAGTATGGTCGAGACATTGATCACTCATATAAAAATCCTATTTTAATACCTGTCTCTTAACTATATGATAATATGGCACTAAAGACATGGGAAAAGTCTTCTTCGACATATCTTCGAGAATCTGTAATGAAGCCTCCGATAGACTATATTATTGGCCAATAATGGAAAAAAAAGAAATGGTTATCGGCTACAAACCGAATACATGCAAGATTAACAAAAAAAATCAAAAAAAAAACATCTTCTTCATAAACAACGACGCAGACAATAGAGTAACGTAGTTTGCAAACAAGTAACTTGTAACGGACGCAAATAGCAAAAAACAAAAACAACAACAACAACATTAATACAACAGCGACAATTTGCAATACGCAAAGGGTCCGTCGAGTAGTTAACTTATACTGGGAAGAAGTTGAGGATCAACATATTTGTAAAATTGCCAATTCCGATATTGTTGATATGATCACGGATGGTACTCGGATAATTGATGCGATACCTAGACTTGCGGAGCGCACACAATTTGACGAAAGCGGCGCATGTAATAAGCGGGTTGTCCGGTGTGTCTGAAACGAAATACGATACAATCATATCACAAATACATCGCGACGATACTAATCTGACGTACGAGGATGATGTGATAAGTGAAAAAAAAACTAACAAAATGTCCATGGGAACAGTACTGTATCCTCTGATAGTAGTTCGTCAGTAATTCCCTTCACGAGTCCCGCTTCTCCGAAATCGGCTGACACGATGATGCCACCAGAAGACGCAAACATTTTGGCCCATTCAGCATTCACCAGGACATCGCTCTGTGAAATTCATTCTATATCACATTGATAAACGCATGCGACATAAAAAAAAACTATTATCGTTTCGCCGCTCATACCTGAGTGGGAAAGAGTGCAACGTATTGACAGTTGATCCAGTCAATATTTCGATTTGCAACCTCGTTCACGTCGACGACATGTAGCGCGAGAGCTTCGCGCATACGCGTATCGTCTCTCGTTGCGTCAATCGTCAAAACATCATCAGAGGCACCATGGAGAATTTAGCGTGCACCTAAAATTTGAATGCATCATACTTTGCAGTGAGACTGTGGACGAATTGCGCTTCATTCTCACCGTGGGTGTTGACCAGCACACATGTCTCTGCCACGTGTTCAAGTGCGATAAAATTGTGCGGGTGTTCATCTGAAAAAAAGTAAAGTAAAATTACCCTATTTGACGGTGGAGCCTAAAACATGACCATAAAAAAATTTAAAAAAAAACAATAATTTAGAACATATCGGAAACAATGAACAAATCGAAACATTCACCGCGACATAATCATCATATCCGTCGTCATCTTCTCCTTTCTCGTGCTCCCCGTGTTCTCGATCATCCTGCTCGCCACCGACGCGCCACATAACACTCTCTTCCATCGTATTCATTTCTAAAATGAACAAAATTAATAACATAATAGTATAAGCAATGCACGACGCTGTGGTTAAAACTGTGATATATACATAACTGGCGAGAAATAGGGTCTAATATAGACCGCGACTACTAAATCAAAAAAAATATCCGAGAATCTCGTTTCAGGGTCGGATTTTGTTTAGCTCGTTATAGCGTGAGGCTGTGTACGTAAAAAAACATCATTGGTCAGCTGGGCATATGTCGGACAGATGCACTAAGTCCAACAGACAGTCTCTCAGTCCATACTGGCGGTCGCGCTCGCTACTAAATGAAGGAGGAGTGGGCGCGCGACCTATAGCTGCAACAAAAAAAATCATATAATTGGCCGGTCACGATCGCACAGATGCAAATGTACCAATACCAATGGACGGATGTACTAAGTCCAAATGCGGCCGAACGGACGGATGTACTTGATCCAAAAAAAACAGGAGACCGACAGTGACGACCTTCCTCAGTGGTCACATGCGCTACTAAATGAAGGGGGGGGTCGAGAAGATGTGCATGAAATTTGAAAATGTGATGTGCATGAAATTTGAAAATTTTCCACAATGAGGTGCGTGAAATTTGAAAATGAACTTAATCGCCGCGGACAAATGCGCGAGGTCCAAACAAAACGGACTGATGTACAAAGTCCAAAAAAAGAGAGGACGGATGTACAAAGTCCAATCCAATAGTTGCTCCTTCTAAGAGGAGGCAACACGCGACCTTCTTCCGCAACCACAAGACATGAAACTGGCAAAAAAAAATGAGGAGAGGGAGGGGCTACAGTAGTATCCCTGAAAGAGCGCGATAGGAGGCCACATGCGCGCGCCAATTCAAATTGCAATGCTTAGTAATCGCAGTGGACGGATGTACAAAGTCCAAAAAAAAATGCGGACGGATGTATAAAGTCCAAAAAAATGCGGACGGATGTACAAAGTCCAAAAAATGCGGACGGATGTACAAAGTCCAAAAAAAGAGGACGGATGTACAAAGTCCAAATCCAATAGTTGCCCCTTCTAAGAGGAGGCAACACACGTCCTTCTTCCGCAACCACAAGACATGAAACTGGCAAAAAAAAATGAGGAGAGGGAGGGGCTACAGTAGTATCCTTGAAAGAGCGCGATAGGAGGCCACATGCGCGCGCCAAATTCAAATTTCAGTGCGTGCGCTATTTGGTGCATTCGGCCACCAATAGGGTCTAGCCGTCACCATATTTCCAATAAAATGACCGCACAATCCCTACCCTATAGATGCAACAAGGTACTATAATTGGCAGAGCCACGATCGCGCAGATGCAAAAGGGCCAGCGGACAATTGTACTAGGCCAAAAAAAAACAAGCAATAAAAGGAAAAAACAGAGAGGTGTCGGCGCGAGGACGACCTTCCTCGGCTACCGCACGCGATAATGAATGAATGGACAGAGGGGGGGGGGCGCGAGCCTTTTTCCTAGTGAGAACCAAATGAAACAACAACAATTTACAACACTACAACAACAACAGCAATAATAGCAACAGTTTACACATGCGAACAAATTGTGAAAGCGTGGAGAAGCCGATGATATAATCACGCTTGCGCAAACAGAAATCTCGAACATTCTTAACTGCACAGCGGCAAGTCGATCGTGGTGGTCACACCGAATGTCACCAGTCGTGGCATACAACTGGCGACAAATAGAGTCTAAAGCTGGCCGCATCGAGTTAGGAAAAAGAAAAATATCATTTACGGATGCAAACCGAGTAGACCGTACATGAAACAAAATTTCAAACAAGTATATTATCCATCATTAACAAAAACAATTTGCGATAACAACAACCAAGATTATGGGATGGATCGAACAGCGACAAAGATAGAGATATGTATGTAATATGCGACGCATACTCACTAATAGCAGACGAGAATAAAGCACTTACTAATGTCGGTTATACCGTAATTAGCCAGATGTTCTTTGATATTCGATGGTGAATTGAAGGGTATCGACGACACGTGTCTGCTGCGAGTGGGGAGTGAAGACGCAAGCATGAATCCATGTCTGTGTCTCTTCTGTACTAAAAATAATGAACTGATCATAATGCCCGGGCAAAGTATACCTATACTATATTGTTGTTTGCCCATTGAACAACGGAGAATAAACTAACAGTAGAAACAATGGTAGTACATCGTCACACCGTGTATCTCGTTCATCAGTCCCTGATAAAGAGCGGCGATTCGGGCTCGTCGACGATCACGATGCCACCGTACGCAAGGAACAGCTTGACCCACGTCACACTCGAGAGGATACCATCCTATACAGAATATTTACTTTGAAATGACGAGAATGATACAAGCGGGAGTGCACCTGATTGGGGAAGACGGCAATGATGTAATCGCGCATGCGAATTGCGCGAGTAGCCATCTCGTCCGGGGGATCGATTGAAGAAAGCGCAAGCATACGAAGATTCGCAGATGCGCTTGCGGTTGCGTCGATCGTGGTGGTCACATCGAATGTCGCAAGCACCGCGACATTGGCGGCCTTCTGAATTTCTCAATTAAATATCAAGTAGTAATTATTTATTGTGTAGTTGAAGCGTTTACTACACTTACCTTTGCAATGCCTTCGCATACATCAGTCATCGCGTCATCATAGCCCTCATCGTCCTCATCGTCCTCATCCTCATCGTCCTCATCGTCCTCATCCTCATCTCCCTCATCCTCACCTCTTCATCGTCTTCATCCTCATCCTCATCCTCATCATCCTCTCCATCCTCGCCATCATCATCATCGTATTCCTCGTGCTCCACATCCTCATCTTCGTACTCCTCATCATAATCTTCCACGCCATCTTCCCCGTGCTCCATTTCTTCATTCTCATTCCGCCGCCCAACGTTCTTCTCACTCATAGTCATTTCTAAAATGAACAGCATTAATCATAATGTAAGTAAATTTGCGGTGCTGCTATCATCATAACCGTGACACATAAAGGCGATAAATAGGGTCTAGTGTTGGCCGCAGATCCTAGGCAGAAAAAAATCGAGCATCTCGTTTCAAGGTATGTATCGTTTAATAATAGTCATCAACATCATCATCACAACACTCGCCATATCGTATTTAAAAAAAAAAGAAAAATGTGCGCTGTACGCATTAGTTACATTGCGCCGCTACAATCGGTGGCAGTGGGGATACAAGGGAACGGACGCACGGCGGCACGCCGACGCGGCTTCCTGTCCCAATCGAATAGCAACGAGGGCGAGAGACTGTACGTGTTCGAGGTCTCTGCCAGCGTGGATCGCGGTCTAGAAAAAAAAAAGTATACGTGACATTGATTTAAAAAAAACAACATGAATCAAAGCAGTGCGAATACCAAACCAGCAGTTACTCACTCGCACTGCAGCAGTAGCTTCGTCTCGATGGGCGCGAGCTAGAGCGGCCAACTCGCGTGCGCAAACGTCGCTGCTCATGATGTACACACTATGTAATATAATAATGAAGATGATCGGAGCAACCATCGTACAGATATGCATTGAACATTGCATTGTCAACCGTAATCCGAAACACATATAGGTTAAGTGTAATGCATTTATATTAGCATGATATCTGCAATAGCAACAACGAACAAAAAAAAAAACACAACAACAATAACAGCAAAGCAAATATAGCATTTGACACGTGTATCTGTTGCGCAGACGCACACGCATCACGATGAAACAATTAAAGGAGACTTCTAGAAAGAAAGGGTAAAGTTAATAAGTGAAAAATCAGTCTCATCAAATCCGAGACGCTTAAGGATACTTGGCACCGACGATGGTATCGCATTCGCGTTGTTCGAGTGTGTGTTGTTGTCAGTATTGTTCACGCGCGCTGATGCGGCATCGATGATCTCCTGCTTGGCAAATACCTCGCAGACGTGAGTGTCGTCATCGAGTGAGCGTCCTGAACAGCAGCAAATGTAATAAAGCAAACGTGACGAACGAAGCAGTAGGGCTGACACCGAA
This sequence comes from Pristionchus exspectatus, assembly GCA_911812115.1. Taxonomy (NCBI): domain Eukaryota; kingdom Metazoa; phylum Nematoda; class Chromadorea; order Rhabditida; family Neodiplogasteridae; genus Pristionchus; species Pristionchus exspectatus. The sequence goes on from CAJVSA010000093.1 coordinate 96,471, forward strand.
TGACACCAGCGGTCAATAAAAGACACTAAAGAAACAATAACACAACTTACTGTGATGGGTAGATGTGACCGAAGAGTATCCCTTGAACGTGCTTCGAATGGCGCGCATTTCGGAACGAGCGCAAACATCACTGAGCACGATCATCACGACGCCTCCTTGTGCGAGAAAGTGCTTGCTCCATGCGAGGTTGTCCATAGCATCGCGCTAAAACGACAATTTATGTAAATAATCGCCGAGCGCCATACGCACGCATTGTCAAACGCACCGGGTACGCGTAGAGAGCCGCAAACTGTCCGTGCGCATACACGGCCTTCCTGTGATAGGCGGTCACGCGCACAGCACCCAGGACAAGACTGCGCAGACGATCGAGTTCCGAAGCTCCATGCATTTTGAACTTCTGAACATCAATCAAGTATATTTCCAATCCGAATGTCCGACTCGCAAACATACCCATTGCTTGAAATATCCATCTCGCCAGTAACAACGACTGACGTAGTGGGTCCATCGCAGACAGCAACAGAGCGGAAGAGTACCGGGCCTGTGATTATTCAGGTTGTCAGTATACACGCGCATACCAAGTATTTCAGATTTGGTCTACCATTGAGATATCTCACAGATTACAATAAATAAATAATCACAGTAATCACCTTAGAACATATATCCGCATGCCATTTGGGCACTGCTGCCTTCAACTCCTGTCCCGATTCTCCATCTTCCACTTCTTCATTTTCATCCTCGAAATCTTCATCATCGTCATCAGTGGTTTCCTCCTCATCCTCGTCCGATTCTTCTTCATCCTCTTCCTCTTCTTCACCCTCTGAGTTCTCAATGTCTTCTTCATCTTCTACATCCTCCTTATCCGTTTCTTCCTCTTCATCTTCAACTTCTTCCGCCTCTGGGTGTACGAATCCATTATATTCGTCCTCGTCCTCTTCATCCTCATCACTTTCCTTCTCACTATCTTCATCACTATCCTCTTCATCCTCCTTTTTATCACCCTCATCATCGTCACTTTCCTCTTCGTCGCTTTCCTTTTCACTATCTTCATCACTCTTATCTTCGTCCTCCTTTCCACCATCCTCATCGTCATCACTTTCCTCTTCATCACTTTCCTTTTCACTGTCTTCATCACTCTTATCTTCGTCCTCCTTTCCATCATCCTCGTCTTCATCACTTTCCTCTTCCGTGTCATCGTCACTCGCCTCTGCCTCGTTATCCTTGTCGTTCGAATGAATTCCCATCACCGCACAATCGTCATCGCCCGAAAGCTGCAAAATTAAAACAAAACTATTACGAAGAAGCAGTGAGCATATTTTTTCGCTATGATATATTTCCGTTATGAATATCTACGTGTGTAATCAGGAGCGTGAAGGAAAGGGGAGGAATAATGGTGTATACCTTGTGCGATGAGTGAGACGGGCGCGCAGGCGCAACGGCAAGGGGATCGGCTTCATTAGTCTGAATTTTTTTTCGTATTTCGGACCGAATATAAACAAGAGATTCCAGCACCCTCGTCTTCAAAAATTAACTGTGCATACCTCATCCTCCTTTATCTTCTTCTTGGGGACCAGCTGAGATCGCGAGGACGGCTCATTATTGGGTCGTTTCCTGTCGTCTGACATATCCTACAACAAATGTTTATTGTTATTTATAAGCAATCTAATATCCAAGTCTCGACACGTCACGAATATGTGGTCACGAATAGGGCATATAAGCGGCTACTAGTATCCCACCCCTCGGTGACGGAATGTCGTATGATCCCGGTGCGCCGTATCAAAAGACACTCCTTCATCCTCTCACAGACCCCCCCCCCCTCACAGATACACTAGGACCAAATCAGGTGACACTTTCTCACCCGGACAGATGTACCAAGTCCAAAATAAAATCACCCCTCACGTGGACAGATGTACTAAGTCCACAATAAAATCACCCCCCCCCCCTCACGCGGACAGATGTACTAAGTCCAAAGCGTATGACCCTGAGCACAGTCCCACACGCGACCTCTCCCAATGCCTGCTCGCTACTACAACTGACCGGTAAGTGAGGGACAGCGAGGGAGTGAGAGAGCGAGGGGGGGGGAGAGCGCGCGCGCCACCTACAGTAATCCCGGATCGCGTTGAGAGCCGCCCGCGCGGCAATTCAAATTCAAATCTCGACGCGTCGCCCACCCCGAGGACAGATGTACTAAGTCCAAAATAAAATCACTCGATCACGCGGACAGGTACTAAGTCCAAAGCGTAAGAGCCCGAGCACAGTCCCACACGCGACCTCTCCCCATGCCTGCTCGCTACTACAACTGATCGGTAAGTGAGGGACAGCGAGGGAGGGAGAGATCGAGGGGGCGGGGGAGCGCGCGCGCCATCTACAGTAATCCCGGATCGCGTTGAGAGCCGCCCGCGCGGCAATTCAAATTCAAATCTCGACGCGGTGCACTTGGTCACAAATAGAGTCTACGAGTGGCCATTGGTGGCCACCATACCCCCACACCCCAAACCCGAGGACCGATGTACTAAGTCCAAAATAAAATCACTCCCTCACGCGGACAGATGTACTAAGTCCAAAATGAAATCACTCCCCTCACGCGGACAGATGTACTAAGTCCAAAATGAAATCACCCCCTCACGCGGACAGATGTACTAAGTCCAAAGCGCATGACCCCGAGCACAGTCCCCACACGCGACCTCTCCCCATGCCTGCTCGCTACTGCAACTGACCGGTAAGTGAGGACAGCGAGGGAGGGAGCGATGGGGGGGGGGGGGGGAGGAGAGCGCGCGCGCCATCTACAGTAATCCCGGATCGCGTTGGAGCCGCCCGCGCGGCAATTCAAATTCAAATCTCGACGCGTCGCGTCTCGGCGCACTTGGTCACAAATAGAGTCTACGAGTGGCCACTGGTGACCACCATACCCCCCCCCCCACACCCCAAACTCAGAGGACAGATGTACTAAGTCCAAAATAAAATCGCCCCTTCATGTGGACAGATGTACTAAGTCCAAAATAAAATCACCCCCCCCCTTCATGTGGACAGATGTACTAAGTCCAAAATAAAATCACCCCCCCCCTCACGCGGACAGATGTACTAAGTCCAAATAAAATCACCCCCCCCCCCCTCACGTGGACAGATGTACTAAGTCCAAAATGAAATCACTCCCTCACGCGGACAGATGTACTAAGTCCAAAGCGCATGACCCGAGCACAGTCCCCATACGCGACCTCTCCCCATGCCTGCTCGCTACTGCAACTGACCGGTAAGTGAGGGACAGCGAGGGAGGGAGAGAGCGATGGGAGGGGAGAGCGCGCGCGCCATCTACAGTAATCCCGGATCGCGTTGGGAGCCGCCCGCGCGGCAATTCAAATCTCGACGCGTCGCGGCTCGGCGCACATGGTCACAAATAGAGCCTACGAGTGGCCACTGGTGACCACCATACTCCCACACCCAAACCCCGAGGACAGACGTACTAAGTCCAAAATAAAATCACCCCTTCATGTGGACAGATGTACTAAGTCCAAAATGAAATCACCCCCCCCCCCCCTCACGCGGACAGATGTACTAAGTCCAAAGCGTAAGACCCCGAGTACAATCCCCACACGCGACCTCCCCCCCCATGCCTGCTCGCTACTACAACTGACCGGTAAGTGAGGGACAGTGAGGGAGGGAGAGAGCGAGGGGGGGGGAGAGCGCGCGCGCCATCTACAGTAATCCCGGATCGAGTTGAGAGCCGCCCACGCGGCAATTCAAATCTCAACGCGTCGCGGCTCGGCGCACATGGTCACAAATAGAGCCTACGAGTGGCCACTGGTGACCACCATACTCCCCACACCCAAACCCCGAGGACAGATGTACAAAGTCCAGATCGTAATACCCCGAATACACACACACGGAATCTTTTCATGGACAACGCACTTACCAATGTCTGATATTGTGTGATTAGTCAAATCGAAGGGTTCATCCACATTTATATCTGAAGACATTTTTGAATGCATAATCATAACTGTCAACATCGACATCTCGATTGTCCTGAAAAAAAAAAATGAAATCAGGATGCCACCGTGCACAATGAACAACTTGGCCCACGCCACATTTGAGCGTATCGCCTCCCGTATAGAATATTTAACACTCACATTTGAAATGCCGTCGCATGCATCATACCCTCCATCTTCACCATTATCATTATCTTCATCGTCATCATCTCCATCTTCATCTCCATCTTAATATCCATCTTAATCTCCATCATCATCGTCATCTTCACCATTTTTAATCGTCCTCGTCATAATCTTCATCGTATTCATCTTCTTCATCATATTCGTAATCGTACAGTTCAACGTTATTATCATTCATATCCATTTCTACAATGAGCATCATTAATATTAAAAAAATAGTAACATTAATATCGATAGCATTTATAGCATTAATATTAGACGGTGCATGAGGCCAAAATAAGACCTAGAAGTGACCAACCGACAACGATAACGCGACGGCGAGTGGTAAAAAAACAAAAGACGTGCGGTCATCATCTGACGTTACGCAGATGCGCTCTTTTTTTAACTGGTTGGAAAGGTGATATAAGTTTTTTGTTGGTGCGTAATAGACCCTATGAATAGCCAATGTAAGGTATAAAACGAATGAAGGTATATTTTCACGGCTGATTACCGATCATGTGATATAAACAAAATGCACAAACAAGGAAAACAACAATATTTATCAGTAGCAACAACAATGACAACAACATCAGCAACAACACAACGGCGAACGAACGATGAACAATGTAAAAAAAATTAGCATCAAAACACAAAAAATGATAGTACGCAAGCGACAAGCTCACGGGAAAAAATCGAGAATGAGCACGTCATCCTCAACGTCACAGATTCCCATATTCTCTAAATGATCGGCGACATCCTTTGGTGCGACGTGCACGAGAAGAGGGCTACGAGACTTATCCACTCTCGCAAACATGATCGATGTATTGGTATGCTCTTTGCTCTCCGCTTCATCTGACGAGATATCGTTGTAAAACACACCGTCATCTTACCAAAGAACCCCTTTCCACCAATCAATCACGAACAAGAGAATTATAGTTAAAAAAACGAACGGAAAACCCAGCGGAACGAGGGCGCACGCATCTCTTTTATCAGCTGACTGTGGCGTCCCGTTACTCCCATGTCCGCGGCAACTACGATGCCTCCGAATGAGACTAACTGACGAGCCCAATCAATATTGGCATACGCATGCTCCTGGAAAAAAAAATGCTTAACTAGTGCGCGATAGCAGCACCTCACACACACACACACAACAACAACAGCAAACACGCTACGCTCACCTGCGTAGGGAACATCGCCACTATGATCTTTTTTCCCTTGAGATGACGACGATCAGCTTCGCTTGCGATTGCGGAAGCCGCAATATGACGCATCTTGTTATCATCTCCATTCAGGTATTCGATCACGGCACCGTCGATTGGCACCATCGGAGAGCACGCGCGCTTCTGAACAAAGGGAATAAGCGCTACATGTTTTTTGCTTAAAGTAATGTTTCCTTGGAGTCCACTACTCACCACGGTGACATCGCTGCACACTCCTTCGGGCTCGCACACATCCATGTTGGGCCCGAGCAACCATACCTGAGGACGGTTAACGGTTTGGGTTTGTCAAATGATTGGTAATTGCATTCGTTTTTTTTGTCAATGTAAAAAAACGAATTGTATACTATAATCCAAATTAAACAAAAAAATACCTTATCGGGAACAACACTGCTCCATGAAACTTCTCCAGTAGCGCCAGAAGTATTGACGTTTGTCGCAGAGGTGGTAACAGGCAACGATGATGGTGAGGTGCCACTGCACGTCGTATCCAATGGTACCGTAGAACACGTATCCGCATGCTTCTCAGATACTACTGCCTCCAGCTTCTGCGCCGACTTTGATTCTGCATCCCCTTCATCCGAAGTTACATCGTCATCATTCGAATCTCTTTCGTATTCTTCTTCTTCTTCATCACTTTCCTCATCGCTGTCATTATCACCATCCTCTTGATCATCATTCTCTTCATCTTTTTCATCTCCAGCATCATCGTTGGACTCTTTCGCGACATTCTTGTCGCCATTCCTGTCTTTCGCGTCATTCTTGTCTTTCGGTTGAACTTCCAACACCGCCACACAATCGTCATCAGACAACTGCAAAAATAAAAAAAACCGTCATCTGTGATTAATCAAAAGCACAGAGGAAGAGAGAGAGATAGCGAAGGGACGGGTGGGGGGGGGGGGGGAATACCTCGTGCGACGAGCGAGGTGGACGCGCAGGCGCAACGACATCGGGTACATGCACAGTTCCGTTAATCTGAAAAAAAAAGTTCGTATTTCGGGCATATATAACGAAAAAATAGACCATATGGGGTCCTCGACATCAATCGTCTTATGCGTACCCCATCTTCCTTCATCTTCATCATGGGATAGAAGGAGAGCTCGCGAACTCAACCCTGGATCGCTTCTTTTCGTTGAGCATGTTCTGCAACAACTGCTTATAAAAGAACAAACAATCGAATATGTAATTCAAATCTCGAAGCCTCACGACTGCATATATGGTCATAAATAGGACATATAAGTGGCCACTAACGCAGCTCGTGATATATGTACCGCGTACAAGTGCAAATGCAAAAATAATGGGCCCTACTAGTGGTTGTCTCATAGGATGCGTACCTCATCATCATTCGCCTTCTTCATGGGGATCGAAGGAGAGCGCGCAAACGTCGAATCAACTCTGGGTCGCTTCTTATCACTGGGAATATTCTGCAACAGCTGCTTTAAATAACAACAAAACATTCGAATACTTAATTGAAACCTCGCGACTCTATGTATGGTCATAAATATGGCATAAAAGTGGCCACTAACGTCTCTCAGAAGTCATACGGCAAAGCTGGGTAGATGTACATACACATCATGAGCCCTATCAGTGGCAAAAGTCCCAAAAACCAATCGTTTCATATTATGTGTACCTCTTCCTGCTTCATCTTCTTATACTTGGGGGTCGAAGAAGGGCGCGCGAGCGTCGATTCAAAATTGGGTCGTTTCCTCTCGTCGGACATATCCTGCAGTGATGTTTTTTTAAACAACAAATAAAATTGAATATATAATTAAAATTCAAATCTCGTCGCGCCGCGGTACAATTAGTCACAAATAGGGCAAATAAGTGGCCACAAGTGACAACTCGCGCGGACAGATGTACAGAGTCCAAAAGTCATCACGGTCCATGCGGACAGATGTACTAAGTCCAAATCAAAAGACCCCAGGCACAGCCCCACACGCGACCTTTCCCCATGACTGCCCCACTACTGCAACTGACCGGGGTAATGTGAGGGACAGCGAGGGAGAGAGCGAGGGAGGGGGGAGATATACAGACGTACAGACAGATGTACTAAGTCCAAAATAAAATCACTCGATCACGCGGACAAATGTACAAAGTCCAAAATCGCAATAGCCCGAAAAAAAACATAATGCTCTCACTACACGACCTCTCCCCACGACCACTTGTCATATCAACTGAGGGGGAGAAGGGGGGGGGGGAAGGTGAGCGCGCGCCATCTACAGTAATCCCGTATCGCGTTGGGAGCCGCTCGCGCGGCAATTCAAATTCAAATCTCGTCGCGCCGCGATACGTACAATTGGTCACAAATAGGGCAAATAAGTGGCCACAAGTGACCATTCGCGCGGACAGATGTACAGAGTCCAAAAAAAGTGATCATCTATGCGGACAGATGTACAGAGTCCAAAAAAAGTGATCATCTATGCGGACAGATGTACAGAGTCCAAAAAAAAGTGATCATCTATGCGGACAGATGTACATAGTCCAAAAAAAAAGTGATCATCTATGCGGACAGATGTACAGAGTCCAAAAAAAGTGATCATCTATGCGGACAGATGTACAGAGTCCAAAAAAAAGTGATCATCTGTGCGGACAGATGTACAAAGTCCAAAATCGCAATAGCCCGAAAGAAAATATAATGCTCTCGCTACACGACCTCTCCCCGCGACCACTTGTCATATCAACTGAGGGGGGGGGGGGGGGGGAGGGGGGAGGTGAGCGCGCGCCATCTACAGTAATCCCAGATCGCGTTGGGAGCCGCCCGCGCGGCAATTCAAATTCAAAACTCGTCGCGCCGCGATACGGTACAATTGGTCACAAATAGGGCAAATAAGTGGCCACAATTGACCACTCGCGCGGACAGATGTACAGAGTCCAAAAAAAAGTGATCATCTATGCGGACAGATGTACAGAGTCCAAAAAAAAGTGATCATCTATGCGGACAGATGTACAGAGTCCAAAAAAAAGTGATCATCTATGCGGACAGATGTACAAAGTCCAAAATCGCAATAGCCCGAAAAAAAACATAATGCTCTCACTACACGACCTCTCCCCACGACCACTTGTCATATCAACTGAGGGAGAGAAGGGAGGAGGTGAGCGCGCGCCATCTACAGTAATCCCAGATCGCGTTGGGAGCCGCCCGCGCGGCAATTCAAATTCAAATCTCGTCGCGCCGCGATACGGTACAATTGGTCACAAATAGGGCAAATAAGTGGCCACAAGTGACCACTCGCGCGGACAGATGTACAGAGTCCAAAAAAAAGTGATCATCTATGCGGACAGATGTACAGAGTCCGAAAAAAGTGATCATCTATGCGGACAGATGTACAAAGTCCAAAATCACAATAGCCCGAAAAAAAAACATAATGCTCTCACTACACGACCTCTCCCCACGACCACTTGTCATATCAACTGAGGGGGGGGGGAAGGGGGGGGGGGCGCCATCTACATTAATCCCGGATCGCGTTGGGAGCCGGATCTCGGTCGTGATGGGAGCCGCCCGCGCGACAATTCAAATTCAAATCTCACTTTACAGTTTGGCCACTAATAGAGCCTAGAAGTGTCCGCCACACTTATTTATTTAGAAAAAAAAATACTAGTTAGAGTTGACAATTCGGTACATCATCGCGTAGTCACTTACTCGTACATATATAATTATCCATCCGTACTACGGACGAACACGACGAGACTCGGCATACGACAGACACTCACTCATTTCTGAATTGAACAATAGCATCACATGAAATATGAAACGGGTATATTTTAAAGGTATTTACACGGCTTATTACCGTTAACATAATAATATAACATTAAAGAAATAAAGCAAGTTTTATATCACAACAACAACAACAACAACAACAACAACAAGAACAGTACAGCAATGAACGCATGATTAACATTGTGGAAAAAAATAGTAGTATCGCAACACGAAACGATGATAGCGTAATGTACGCAATCAAACAAACTCAATGGAAAAAATCGAGAATGACCGCGTCATCAACGTCGCATATTCCCATGTTCTCCAAATGTTCGGCGATATCCTTGGGTGCGACGTGCACGAGAACGGGACTACGAGACGTGTCCTCTCTTGTGAACATGATCGATGTGTTGTTATGCACTCTGCTCTTTGCATCATCTGACGAGATATCGTAGTTAAACATTCCGCCGTTTCCCAAATGAACCCTTTTCCACCAATCAATCAAAAAAAACGAGAATGATAAAGTCAAAAAAAAACGAACGGAAAACCCATCGAGACGAGGGCGCACGCATCTCGTCAATCAGCTGGATGTGACGGTGTCCCGCTACTCCCATATCCGCGGCAACTACGATGCCTCCGAATGAGACTAACTGACGGGCCCAATCAATATTGGCATACGCATGCTCCTAAAAACAACTGCTTAACTAGTGCGCGATAGCAGCACCTCACACCACACAACAGCAAAAAAAACCCTACACTCACCTGCGTAGGGAACATCGCCACTATGATCTTTTTTCCCTTGAGATGACGACGATCCACTTCGCTTGCGATTGCACAAGCCGCAATAAAACGCCGCACGTTATCGTCACCACTCACATAATCGGCTAAGGCAACGTCGATAGGCGCGGTCGGAGAACACGCACGCTTCTGAACAAATAGAATAAGTATTACATGTTTTTTTTTTGCTTAAAGTTATGTTTGTAAGTTATGTTTTTCCACTACTCACCACGGTCACATCGTTGCACACTCCTTCGGGCTCGCACACGTTCTTGTTGGGCCCGAGCAACCAACTCTGATGAAGATTAACGGTTTGGATTTGTCAAAAGATTATGCGGCCATAATTAGGTTCTATTATTGGCTAAACTACTGCCACATTAGCAGTGGACCGTGTTTACCAGGTGGTAATTGTGCTCGAAAAAAAATCGTAATGTTTAGACCAGTATCGAAAGTAAACTATAATCCAAATTAAACACAAAAAAAAGTTACTCTATCGGGACAACACTGCTCCATACTGCTGCTCCAGTAACACTCGCAACGGCGGCGTTTGCTGCGGATGTAGCAAGGCGCGACGACGACTGTGACCTGTTACGACTCATCATACCCGATGGTAGTAGCGATGCGAAGACGTTAAGCTGCTGAAACCGAATAAGTATGATCAAAATTATCAATCTCCGGGAGAAGAGATAAAGACATGAGATAAGCACATTTAAAGGAAATTAACCTCTGCCCGCAAGCCAAGACATCATAATTAGAACGTCAACACTTTATTTCCTGATTCTAATAATAATTTTATGATTCTAATAAGAATCACATCAAATGATAAATAATTAAAAAAAAACAATTAAAAGGAAAATATACTTGGTATAAAACAACAACGACAATGACAGCAAACGAAACAAAAACAATCACTTGTGAACAACCACTATTGATGCGCTGTACCTACTGATAAAACAAATAAAGAAGGTGATATGAAATCCCAAAAAAAAAAATATATATATATACATAAAGGGGGATGGGTAGGTATATGTACGCATGCAATGTAACTTCCTATCTATAGAGACTTTCCTATCTATAGATCCTATCTATTCCTATCCTATCCTATCTTTCCTATCTATATAGTCTATGTGAAAATGACATGAATGTGCACGAGTGTTTACTTACAACGCAGCGTATATCGAATCAAGATACTCCTTGCTGTACGTTAGACTATTACAGTATTTCTCATCTTCATAAAAGTAGACCAAGACCGTGGACCCAATGGGCAAGGTGCACGTTGGACATGAAGAAGACTGAAATTTGGGACACGTATAACATATATACATGTATAATATATATATATATATATATACACACAACTCACATAATCAATCCATTCGCTCATACAATCGTAGCATGACATGCAGTAGTCCGCACAGTCCTGGCCTCGCAAGCACGCGAATTTGTAATTCATGGCTACATCAACGATAGGTTGCGCACAAATACCGCACTTGGGCTTATCGACCAATAGCTCAGACATCGACACAAACACTAAAAGGGTCGCATGTGTTGTTGTAAGTGTCGTAGTAGGAATCAAAAAAAACACACCGGGATCAGGTTTCATCGTGTATCCAAGTATTGAGCCTTCTCAATACTAATGTCCAGTTGCCATACTTTGTCATAATAGTCGTAAAATCTGGGTTGTAGCAAAAGGTTGAGTGATAATGAAAAAAAGTAACTAACTGATACTACTGCTAACTTGCGTTGCTGTTGTTAGGTACAGTAACAAAGCAAGGTACTCACATCTCTAAATCTTCTATGGTCATCGGCGTACGAAAGTGACGCATCAAGAAGAGCACCGATTCGCTTCTATTGCACCAAAATTCGGACTCGGAATGGAGTCTGGGTTTGATGGATCGCGTGAAACTGAAGATATATATATAAAGAAATATAAAATATGAATGTGCAGAAGCAGCCGCAACAACAACGCAGTAATAAATACTCACTATGACGCCAGCAAATGCGGTCCGAAATGTACACGTGGATGTCTCGTCTTGAAAGCCCGCCAGATGCGCACTTGACTCCGGCGCGTAGAGAAACCACGCGACATTCGATGCTTCTTTATCCATCTAGAAAGAGAGAGCGAGAGAGTGAGAGAGTGATAAAGAGGGAGAGAAAGTCACTTGAATCATTCACCACCACCCCCTTACTTCGCCACTCACTTGTACATAAAATTAATCATCTGAAACTCTAATCTACGATCGAACACGACGCTACCAGATGACCGACCACCCATTCCTGAAATTAACAGTATCAAAATGTAATAGTATACAATCACAGATTTTTTTCTCTGGTGAACAATAGACCCTAGAAAGGACCATGAACAGCGTGCAGTGTCATCTCATATACCGGGAGAATAAATAGTCGTGTGGACAAAAAAAAAGAGGTCTAAAGGCTCTACGATTATAAAGGGGAAAGTGTCGTAGTGCGCTAATAATGCCACCAAAATGAAAGGTACATTTTTCGCGGACGATTACCGCATTCGCATAATCCAGAGTTAAATAAAGAAAAACAAAATTTATACAACAACGACAAAGAACAACGAACGATGATCAACAACAACACACCAACAACAATAATGAAAAAAATAGCAGAAAATCCATCACACACAATGGTCGTACTGTGCGCAAACAAATGAAATCAAGTATAAAAATCGAGAATGACCGCATCGTTCTCGACGTTGATGAATCCCATGTTCTGCAAGTGCTCCATAACAGTGCCGGGTTTTTCGTGCGGCGTGAACGTGTACAAGCGAGACGTAGTTTCTCTCGCAAACATCATCGATTGTACCATGTTCCCTGATTCGTGTATTGCACCATCTGAAGAAAAAATCATCACTGAACAACGCACAGAAGAGAGCTCATTTTCCGCCAATCTCAAGACAATAGTTAAAAAAAATAGAAGAAAAAAAACGGAACGAACGGAATGCCAGCGTCATTGCCGGTGCGTGTATCTGGTTCGCCAGAGGAAAATGAATACCCAGCACACCAACATCAGCTGCGATAAGGATACCCCCATGGGATACAAACTCTCTCGACCATTTCAGGTTGACATATGCACGATGCTAAAAAAATATCGGTCAAATCACGGCACTAACACTATTTTTACGTACAAATACATATCAAACACACACACATACATGTCACGCACACCGCCCACCTGTGTAGCGAACAAAGCCACTACGATCGATTTGTCCTTGAGTGCGCATCGGTCCTCATCATCGGCGAGTGCGCACGCAGTAACATAACGCAACTTGTCCAAATCGCCACTCGCAACTTCGATTAGTGCACCGTCAATCGGTTCGAGGGGTGAACGCGTGCGCATCCGAAATAGCAAAAATACTTGTATCATCAACTTTTTTTAATATTCATCGTGACTCACAATTTGCGAGTGCACTCACCACGGTGATAGGATCGCACACTCCGTTGTCGCCATACATCTCGGCACCGAATAGCAAACGCGCAGACGTAGCAGCTGCGGGCTCACTCTGGAAATGTTCAAATTCAAAGCCATAAATAGACCCTATGTAGGGCAGCTTCACTACTCAAAGCACATTCATTTACACATGCGTACCTTATTCTCGTACTCATCCTTCTTCTGCGCGGACGCCGACTCATGCGTCGTTGACATTTCCCTCTCATCGCAAGAATCAGACATTGACTGCAATAAAGCGCTCATCTCCTCCGGACAGATGTACAAAGTCCAAATATTCCGGACAGACGTACAAGGTCCAAATTGGAAGACCCTCTAAAGCGCTCATCTCCGGACAGATGTACAAAGTCCAAATATTCCGGACAGACGTACAAGGTCCAAATCGGAAGACCCTAAAGCGATCATCTCCGGACAGATGTACAAAGCCCAAATAATCCGGACAGACGTACAAAGTCCAAAACGGAATACCCTATAAAGCGCTCATCTCCGGACAGATGTACAAAGTCCAAATATTCTAAAGAATAATGAGAGCGAAAACGCACACGGCCTATCTCCATGACCGCAAGCTCTGTCGACTGGCGATAGATGAGGAATTGATGAGGAGGAAGAGGAGGAGGATGAGGGGGGGGGGGGCTACAGTAGTATCCTTGTGAGATCACGCGCGCCAATTCAATTGAAATGTGCGTCGCGATCACACGTTGCGGTCCGGCGCGCGTGGTCACTAATACGAGCTAGAAGTGGCCACCGATCAATTAATAATTGAATCGCCTACGATCTCCACCGGAGACAGCATAAAGAATCCCTGTGATTTAGAGGAGGAGAATGAAAATGAGAACGTATATGAGACAGACAAAGAAACGAATCACACTTTAGATACGGAGCCAGGATGGTTCTGCTGATGCAACCTCTGATAGAGATAACATTTGAGATAACAAAACAAACATTTTATTGCACGCGCAAACTGATGCAACCAATGCAGTATTATCATCTGTGCTATATTAGCGCAAAAAAGATGAAAAAACAACTGAACTAGAAAAAGTGAGTAAAGTTTACAAAGAACATATCCTCGTCAAAACCTAATTCCTTCACGAGTAGGGGAACGGTAGAAGGCAATACGCGAGCTCGGATATACCCTCGAGGTTCAATACTATCATTGAGGTTAAACTCGTCACGCTGCTGCCGCAACTGAAGAGACTGCCTCTGACAGGCAGCTGTGTAGCAGCAGAATCGAGGACATCCTGTTTGGCGTAAATCGTGCAGACGTGACTCTCTTTGAGCACGGTACCTTATAATGACAATATTACCCACTTACATTGTGGTTGTATGTGCCATACGGCGATACAACAAAGACATTGAGAGAAAACATAGAAAAGTAAACGCACTAAAGTGATTAGTCGTGACGGAAGAGTATCCGTGGAGTGCGCGATGAACGCACGCATTACTAGCATCGCTTCCGAGATCGCTTAGCGTGATGAGCACGATGCCTCCTTGCGCGAGAAAGTGTCTAATCCACGCAAGATTTGGCATGAGTTCGTCCTATAAAAAAAGTGTAAATAGTGATGGTAGTGGAAGCAATGATTGTGGTGGTGGAGGTGGAGAATGAATGTATATGTTGTATATGCGGAATAAAGTACAGCATAAAAGTAAAGTACAACCGACGACACCGCCACATCACCACAGTACCGGGAAAGCGTATAGTGCAGCGAAATGCATGTTAGCGTTCACATCATTCTCGACGATATGGTTGATACCCCCGAAGCCGCTACTGCCGCACACACGCACAACGCCGATAACGAGACTACGCAGACGCTCAAGCTCATTGTCTCCCTGCACCTTGATAAACTGAAAAAAAAGTGTGTGTGTGTGTGTGTGTGTGTGTGTGTGTGTGTGTGTGTGTGTGTGTGTGTGTGTGTGTTGTGTGTGTGTGTGTGTGTGTTGTGTGTGTGTGTGTGTGTGTGTGTGTGTGTGTGTGTGTGTGTGTTGTGTGTGTCATAATGATATTAATCACAACAGAAAAGCAAACACATACCCATCGAGTTGTGGCAGAATCCCGCATGAACACCATGAGGTCCGTGGCGACGGGCTCATCGTCCTCTCCCCCCTGCGTCTCGCTGAGCATGGAACCGTCGGGAGACGGTGTCTACAACAAAAAAAAAACAGGACATTGAAAACCAATTGAAACAATTATATTGGCAAAAAAATGACAAAAAAACAGCAAGATAAACAAACAAACATAACAAACGTACTTCTCCCTCGCCCATTGCCTCCTTCTCCCGTCTCATTTGACGATCTTTCAAACTCGCAAGGAGTCTAGATCTAACATTACGAAAAGATCCGCTATAGTCGTCAGACATGCGTGATGCGCAGTCGTTGTGAGAGAAGAGATGGAGAAAAAAGAACGTGTTGTAACGCAGCACGGGCCTTTCCTGCAAGCAAACAACAATATTAAGAGAACAAATACTTGTAGAAAAATACACATACGCCAAAAGCCCAACATAGCGTACATAGTCCATTCCTAGCAGCCCCTATACAACACATAGCCAAAAACTATGCACGAAACGTCAGCCTAAGCTGAGTAATGCATGCCAACTTCTATGCGAAACGCCGGCCTAAGCTTGCGCATTTCCCTTAGCGCTGAGCACTAAGCATTCTCTTTCTATAACACGCATAGCGATAGTGGAACACCGAGGCGACGCGCAAAGAGGTGGGACTGAGCGAGCATTTTTTTTTATATTTGAATTGACGCCTAAATAATTAAACACGAGGAACTGTGCGTGGAGGTATACGTATGACCTAAGCAATAAGCAACTTTTTTTTTGTATAAAGAAGCACGAAGGTGTATAAAAAAAAGCACAGCAGGACATGTCCCCCCCCCCACAACAAGCGTTAAAAAAACTAAGCACGCGCGCAAAAGTCGGCCTGAAAAAGGGTGTATTATTGGCCAACATAGGTGTCCACGCCGCCGGCGACTTTTTTTTTACCACGTACCCGGGTTCATGGTCGGAAATATCCCCACGTGGGGATATTTCCGACCATGACCCGGGGTACGTGGTCCAAAATGGGTTGGTAGGTCATGGTGGAACTTGTACCTGAAACATATCCCAATGTGTTCTACAGTATACCATTATCGATTTTTGGTTTGTTTATTAGTAAAGAGCGCATCCTAGCATCACCGGGTTGGAGAAAACTTCGATTACGAAGGTTGTTTACTAGTAATGAGCGCATCCTACAGTCACCTGGTTTGAAAAAAGCAAGCGAAATCGACATTTTATCCAACCCGGCGATTCTAGGATGCGCTCTTTACTAATAAACAACCTCCGTAATCAAAGTTTTCTCAGTATACCATTATCGATTTTTGGTCTGTTTATTAGTAAAGAGCGCATCCCAGTATCACCGGGTTAGAGAAAACTTCGATTACGGAGGTTGATTATTAGTAAAGAGCGCATCCTAGAATCGCCGGGTTGGATAAAATGTCGATTTCGCTTGCTTTTTTCAAACCAGGTGACTGTAGGATGCGCTCATTACTAGTAAACAACCTTCGTAATCGAAGTTTTCTCCAACCCGGTGATGCTAGGATGCGCTCTTTACTAATAAACAGACCAAAAATCGATAATGGTATACTGTAGAACACATTGGGATATGTTTCAGGTACAAGTTCCACCATGACCTACCAACCCATTTTGGACCACGTACCCCGGGTCATGGTCGGAAATATCCCCACGTGGGATATTTCCGACCATGAACCCGGGTACGTGGTCAAAAAGGGGTCGCCGTCAGACCTGGACAGGTATGTTGGCCAACATTGACGCATGACATGCAAATTTTCTTTGGCCAACTGATGACTACCATGGGCAAAGCGGGCAAATGTGCAAAAACCCTACTAACGAAGAATGAACAAACGAACGGTCAAACGTCGGGTGCGCACACCGTGTGTTGTGAAGGACGTAGGAGGATGCGCGGCGCCGATACTGCTGCTGCTGCTGACTGCTGCTGCCCTTCACAGCCAACGTATTAGACGAAACCTGAACAAATAGAAAAAAAGACGTCTCTATACACTACATAGACGACGCATAACCGAAATCGATATATATGAGAATCGGTCAGTGAACCATTGTGATACACAAATAAACCAAAAAAAAAATGGTGAAACGGTTTATGATGTTGTTCGTATTTGAGACAAAGTAGAAAAAACACACACATTTTGAGTAACACAACAACAACAGTAAAACAAAACAAATAAAAACTATGCATATGCGAATCTCTTTGAACAACAAGACACCTGATAACGATGATGGGCAGTGGTGGTGGTGGTGGTGTGTGATGGTGGAGTGGCGCCACGACAACATTAAATGTGGCGGCGGCGACTAATACGGTCTACTAGTGGATGTGCGCGTGCTTCGGCGGACAGCCGCGGATGCTGCAAGATTGACACATGATAATTAAAAAATCAAAGGATGAAAGAATAGGAGATGAGCTCACCCACTCGATTCGGATCCAATGCAATCGATACTGCTGCTGGTGCTGCTGCAGCAGCAGTCTTCATCGCCGCCACAACACTCTTGGCAAAGAACTCGAGCGCATCGTCCGATGAGGGCATGCAGACACCTTCCCTACATACACTTTAGCTTCACACCACCTAATTACCCGTAGCAAATGTGAGCCAATGCCGGATCACGATAGAATAATGCAGAAAACTTACAACACGCAATTTACAAGGTTACGAAACAAACAAACACACCTGAGCATCTCTTCCAGTATCATCGTATGCAGTCGACCGAGGGCTACGAGCGACGGTGTGCGCTGCGGTGAGATTAGCGCATTTACATCGCGTGCATCAGCCGCTGCAGCCGCATGCTGATACCGCAGCTCCTGTTGGGCCTCGATCTCTGTTACGGGCAGCGGGTGCACGTCCTTCACGCGCTCTATCCTGTGAGATTGGCGGCTGCACAAAGTAGATTGATATGCGCCTAGTAATAAAACACCCAATTAGCAACCATTTATATTAGTCTACTAATAAATCATATTATCATATTATCATATTATATATTAAATAATATCAAGGATTAATGATATAAACGCACGATTTCTGCAACGTCTTCGCGTAGAACAACTCGTTGGCCACTGGGAGGTCGAGACGCCAAATATACCGCGGACGCTGCAAAAGTATTTCAAACTATTTTTTTTACTCACTACTTTCAATATGCCAACAGTACCCCCCCCCCCCCAGAATAACATTGTTAGAGAGAGAGGGGGGGGGGATACTATTGATACTTTAAGCGAAGAAAGTGCAGTCCGTACGTGGTTAGTGTGCATGACGAGGGATGAGCAGGTAGAGTCACGCCGGTGCGCGCAGTGCACATTCTCGAGATACAGCCAGTCACCGCTCTACAATCATCATCGTATATCGGAAAAAAAATAATAAACAACTGACTGCGATCGGCCGTTTGCACTGGTTGTCAAAGTCGTACGAGAGTATCGTGACCATTCGACCCTGAAAGGAGCGATAAAAACAACAAAAAGGCAAGAATTAAGAAGTAAGATTTTTTTGCGTCGTTCCAGACAATGACCTTAGCCTTCTCTTTCAGTGCCGGATCGGAGCGGTGCATCTCCGGTCTCCTCTCACCCTCCACCGTAATCAGCGGATTGAGTTTGAAGGGCCTGAGATTTTAAATTAAAATTCATTCGTGAGGACTTTTATCGGAACATCATTGTCGAAAATGCAATAGCTGCAATGCAATCGGCAATTTACAGGTATCCCATAACACTTCCCTAACAGGATGCGTAGTAGGAGCGCCATGTAGTTGCTCACCAATCCGATCCATCCCACACAAGGAGACATGGCATGCCAGGAACCTTATCACTCGGTATCGAACAGACGAACTGAAAAAAAAGGGAGCAAATCGGAGTGCAAATGTTATCCTCGTTTCCCTTCTACACCACCATAATGTCTAAGCAACTAGGAGTTGATCAGAGTTGATCGGTCCACACTCCTCACACTTGACCATCTACTTACTCACTTGCACAATCACGTCCGCATAGCATCCTTTCGGAATGTCGGCCAGACATTCGACGAGGCCCTTGTTGACGCCGTCCGCCATGGGCTTATTGATACCCGGCGGCGCTCTCGCTGTCCACTGCATCGCCAAACTAGCGCACTGCAACAAGGTTAGATTTTTGGAAATAGTGAAATATTTATAACGAACAAACTAAGCAATAAGCAATTTTTTTTCGTATGAAGAAGAATAGTGACTCGCATCCATCCACCAAGCGTTCAAACTCACCACGCACAAAAAAAAACGGCCTGGAATAGGGTGTATTCTCGGCCCAGACACAACTCTAACGCAGCTGACTGACGACTGCTGCTACTAATCCTTCACCGTGACAACTCGACGTTAGACGACACCTGATAAAATATATAAATAAACAAATAAAGGCAACGCGATACACGCGCATAGCCGTCGTAGTGGCGGCGGCAGAAAAAGGTGACCAAAAATATGGTCTACATTTGGCCGCCGCCGCAGCAGCAAATAAAAATAAGAGAAATACAGATACCCCCGGAGGGTCGTCGGTCATGGAAACCCGAGAAAAAAAAATATCAACGGAACACAAATTACACAAACAAAAAATTTATCACGCGGACTGCTCGATAGATACAGTATACACGATCGGCGTGTCTGATCAAGTTTTTAACACTATAAATATTAATACTCTACTATTCATTTTACTACAAATACAAAATCATCTACATCATTAGATAGTAAGTGGGGGGGGGGGGGGTGGGTGGTAGTCTGGGCCCGCGGGCGAAGCGGCGGTTATTAGGAGGGACGGGAGCTATGATGTTTGCTACTCTTAAACGGCACGCAACGCATCCAGATAAAAACTATACTACAAAAAAGGTATATACTCACAAAACTACATTAAACAAAGTGTGCGTGTGTGAGAGAGAGAGAGAGAGAGAGAGAGAGAGAGAGAGAGAGAGAGAAATAAGAGAGATGTAGAGGGGTGGTGAATCAGGGCAATTGACACCACACACACACATCAGTTCAGGTACGGGTGTGTGCAGTATGGAAGGGGGACAAAGTCCGCGTTCTCGTTCCATGTATTAATCACGAGTCGCATCGCACTCTCATACTGTCCATCCGGGTCGATAATGTCCTTGTCCGTGGAAAAATCTTTTTCAACCACTTGCGGAACAGACCAATCGATCTTACTTTTGCCGTACGCTGAAATGATGTAGGTAATTATTATTGTTCATGCAAAAAAAAAAACTCACCCCGTCAAACGCACACCGTAGTAACCACATCGGGAGTTCGTCTCAATCTCGAGGACACTGTTTCCGGTCATGATATTCGTGTCACGAACCACGCGCCATCTAAAAAAAACAGCATGACCTCCAGCGTTTGTTTAGGTTTATGAAATCAAATAAAAATAACACAACGTACATGCCGTGAGCGTTAGCGAATATAGCCATTTGCATGTCGGAGAGAGGCTCGCATACGGTGATCGCACACTCATCTCGATCATCCATAGCAACAATCGGAATGCCCACTCCAGTCTCTAATGGTGACCCGCGTTTGACGCACACACCAGTCGGATCATACTTGAGCCATTTGTTCTGATCGGAGAGCTAAATGTCATTTTTTCAATGCGCGAATGAGCTGAACAATACCAATACCAGCAACAACGCCAACGTACCCTCCACATGGTTTCTGCACGCACTCTCCTGGGTTCCTTGACTCGAGCAATCAATGCCCTACCAGCCGTTACATCCATCCCAACGTTTCTCATGTAGTAGTCTGGAGTGGCAATCGTGTTTTTTTTGCTACGTTGTGGTCGCGAACATGATCCGATACATGATCCGTGATGTCGCTCGCGACAACGCTCAGAATATATCGTAACAACTCACCGCAGAACTCCGCCGCCGGCTTCGCGCTGCCTCGATTGAATGTAGCGATTGTGCCCGCCGTCTTCGCAAACCTCGTGGCGAAAACAGTGTCGATCGCTGGAAAGAACCGTGTAACCCACGGCGACCGCGAATACAGTCTATTTTTTTTTGGTTATTGGTATTTTTTGTAATCAAACTTTAGCCAAGGCAAATCTTATGATAATGAAGAAAGAACGAAAAAAAAATACCAGAGAACAGCGAACGACCATTTACGGTCAGCAGCGGATCGGTGGAGAGATTGTTCACAAATTATTGAGAGCAGGACAGAGAATGTCGCGGACGTCATGAATATAACCGGCGTGTTGCAGGTCCAGCGCTAGCATCTGATGGTGCTCCAGAGAAGCTTACGTTCTGCAATCAATCATCGTGCGCTTCACGCTTCACCATAGTGTGAAGGGGGCGTAAATGTGAAAATAAACAACGAAGATTACACCTACCCTCGTCGAGAAATACTTTCTTGTATACAAACTCAGGACCCGCTGGCTCGTTATGGGGGTCATTTGCATGTCAAGGTCGAGAACTCGGTGTAGACGACCACACGGAAGCCAATCGCCGCGCCCAAAGTTGTTGCGTGGAAAGTTAACCGCAAACATGGCTTCCATGGTCGGAACAGCGCTCCGAATGTTCCATCCCGATCCAACGATGAACCTGTAGTAAGTAAACACATTTGGAGATTGTCAGTGCCGAAAAAAACAACAACAACAACAACCAAATTCGATGAGCAAACTGACTGCGCGTGCAGATCGCAGAGCGCGTGCGTGTCACCGCGATACGGCACAACGGCGTGGTCCAATAACATTCCATTGGGATCAGCGTGTAGGTAAGTACCAATTGCACGTGTAAAGATGTCCAGCCCACTGAGTGGACCACGAGTTCCCCTGATCGAGGAATGTGTTCCCTTTCCAGGGTTGACGGTTGCCTGTAAAAAAAATGAGCCATATGGGCGACAACGATGACAACGACACTAATAGTGTCATCCGTGTCCCCTCGCCCACTCACCTTCGTCCGGGAATGCAACACTGCGACACGGATTAGTCCGTGAAGCGTCAGTTTGCTCTGTACAAATGCAATTAGCATCTGCGCGAGGGCAGGATTAACTCCTGGAACGATCGCGACATCTCGCTGACATATGGCGCCAGCCTCACTCTGATCGTAGACTGAAGAAAGAATAATGAATTAAAAAAAACGTCTCTCTCTATCTCTATTCACACTATTCACACTGAACGCGCCATTTAGCTGCGGTCAAAAATGAGAGGAGCACCTGTCCGGTTGCGAGTTGCACCGGGACGTTATCATCGCGTTGAAACGTGTCTCTCTCTTCGAATACACCCTAAAAAAATATTTCGTGCACACGGCGGTTCGCCACTACTGGCGGCTCACAGCGACGAGCCCCTCCATGACAGTCTCGTTCCACGGATCCGAGTGGTAAACACGACGATTAGTATTGCGTGGGTCCTGCAGCGTCCTCGCGTAGTCCACCTGTGCAGTAATAATGACACGTCGTTTTTTTCCCATATGGGCCGATAATAGCCCCTATAAATGTCCATGACGTATGATAAAAAAAACTAGCGAGTACGAAGTTTGTCTGTTTTTTTACTCATTGCAACCATCAACATCAATTGTTTTTGTAAATACGAATATCGAAACCATTTTTTTATTGTGCCAGTATTAGACCCTAAGAGTGGCCATAGTGTGTGTGCGTGTGTGTGTATGTGTGAAAAAAAAAGATCGGATGGTGCACAGCAAACTGTTATGTGCGTACCGTCGTCATGTTGCTCGCGCGTATCGCATCCATCACCATTGTGCCTCTATTGTACAGCATCATGTGTCCAAACGACCCGAGGCAGACAATGTGCTCTGTATGACGCGTACGACCCGCTCTTCCTGTAAACACTTCGTCATTATTTAAACTACTAAATTATCAATATTGGACAGTGATGATGAGCGAACAACTACTACGCATCTGCTCCCGTACCACACATACCTCCTCTCTGTTCGACGAGACTTGCGTCGCTCAGGCAGAACGCATACGTGTTGATCCGCTCCTCGTGGCCGGAGAAGCTACCCGTTCTATTCCGGATTCAACTATTCCTCCCACATGAGGAATCGTCAATCCCATCTCACATCCATTTACCACGATCAGCTGAATGCGATCGCGTGAAGATTAGTTACTACTACTACTACTACTATTACTCACGATTTGCCCTTCAGGTACTTTGAACGATGCTCGTCCGGAGTCGTCACTACTTGTCCGTCACCATCTAGGTACTCGCACACTTCCAAGCTGTCCTCCGTCATCTCAGTCTCACGATCGTTCGTACGCGAGCATCTGAGAAGAAGCTTTTTCTGTGTATAATATATGCGAGTACCAAGTGTAAGTGCCAAGTGAAGATGCTAATAGTATCGAAATAAAAAAACACGAGTGAAAAGATTTTTTTTTTAAATTAAAAAAAACCTTACGTAATCAGCTTGTAGGCTGAATGTGAATGCCGGATCTTCGAGGGTCAGGTTGGAACGAGTTATCGCGAACATTCTTCAACATCATCATCATCTTCTTGGCAGCGCCCGTCGACGGAACGAAGACCTATGCACACAATTCAATTTCTTGAACAACAATGGAGACACTTACAATGATCGTCGGGAATCGGTGGCTCTCGATTTGCTCCACACTGTCTCTATGAATGCCGGCCTCTACAACAAACTTCTGAATGAGGACAGTAGTCGCGTTTAGAAGTCTGCGCCTAAAAAAAAGACCTGTATTCATACCCGTATAATTGCTTTTTTGATCCAACACAAAAAAGTAGCAGCCGCGAACGTACTCCATGAAATATGGCAGCATCGGGATACCTCCACGCAACAATAAAGGTCGATCCTGTAGGTCCAACTGATGATCCTTCTAATGCCTCCGCATCCAAGAGTCCAGCTATCATCGGAGGTTAGCGTCCTCATCGGCTCGTATTCAGTTGGCTGGTGAATTGATGGAAAAGGTTCGACCGCATGCAGAATACTGCAAGGGAAAAATAACGGAAAAAATAACGGGAAAAATCATTTCAAGAAATTAATACAAAAAAAATAATATTATTTGTCACTTCTTTGTCACAGTGTATCTGCGTGTGCCCATCCGTCGACGAGAGGCGGGATTTTGACATGATCATAACGCAAATGAGGATACGCTTGTAAGAGCCTGCAATTTCAGGTGGTCATGAATGAACCCCCCCCCCCACCCCACTCTCTCCCATCCCTTGCGCACCCTTTGATATCATTCTCCAGCGTGTCCGAGTCCGTTCCACACAAGATGAGGCAACGATCGATTCTACGACGAGGAACATTCACACGATGATATCCGTCTCCTTTTCCGCGGGCATCGCATTCAACGCAGACACAGCACACTACAAGGAGTAATCTTCAACTGAAATACAAAAAAAATATTACCGCGTGCGCAGCAGACGAATTGCAGGCTTGCATCTCATCAATGATGACGACACGCGCTCGTGCAACGCCCAGAAACTAAAAAAAAAAAAAAAAGTTCTCCATCTTTATGTTCAATGCAAGAAGTAGTAGTAATAGTTTCAAGACGCACCCGCTCCGCCTGTGTGAACGGTAGAAATACGTGATCGACGTAGTCCATAAGAGGATTAATAACGCGGCCATCATGGTTCATTAACGGATGCGTGTATCCTGCGACGGCGGGATGCGTCACGCCTGAACACGTTATACGTTTATGATGTGACGTAACCTGATGCGTAATCTGATGCAGCGCAAATAAAAGGATGAGAAAGATAGAGAAGAGTATATCATATAGGATGAGGAGAATGGTGAGAAAAAAAAGAGTGAGTAGTTCTGACCCGCTGACTGAGTAGATACTTCGCCGTAGACTCTGCCGCCGACGCGGATGGGACGACATGGATAGACTTTGTCAGTGTTGAAGCGGTCGATCCAAATCAACGCGTCCGATGTTCGTCATGTGCGTATTAGATGCGATGAACAATTCGCTCACCAGTCGTGCCTGTAAGTACAAATATTGTACTATCTCAGCTTACACAAGGAACAGCAAAAAAAAAGAGATAAAAACAGCCCTCCATTGACATCACATGATGGCGAAAAATAGATCCTAAATTTGGCCACTGTTTTTTTTTACTACCATTCATCTGAATCAGCTTATTCAATAAGACTTGTAGTTGGACAAACGAAAAAAAGAAAAGAGACAACTATTGAGTGCGCTACACAGTGGCGAAAATTAGGGTCTATTTTTCGCCACACAGAGCATGAAATTTATAAAGGATAAAAAAAGAAACTCACAGCCACTGACTTTCCACATCCGGGGGGAATCACAGCGAAGACGACATCATTCTTATTGAGTTTAAGACAGAGTTCATTGACGAATGAATGCCGCGCTCTCGTATCGGCATATGGAATTTCGCAAAATGCCTTCAACTTCTCCGTATGCGTATCGGTCATCCATTTTGCTTCCAGGGCATTGGGGTTCGACTGTACGAACGGGTCGGCGATTCGAATCCATCTCTCGATCTCACTGAAATTTGCGTTGGTCCTATTAAGTGGTTCAAGTTTTACCCATCCATCTTAATCCCTTCTCTCTCTCTCCCCGCTATATATTTACCTGACAAAGTCCGATCCGGCGATCGTGTCCAATGAGGAAGTATTGGATAAAAGCGCTTGTAAAAAGCTTTCATTCGGTCATCGTCTACGTTGGACATCAATTCATCCCAGTCGTCCTGCTCCGTCGAACGCACGAGTTGCGCCCGAGGCGGTGGAGAATGCCAGTCTGAAGGAGAAGAATAAATTAATAGAAATACTCTCTCTCTCAGACGCCAAAAAAACCTTACTCGAATAGTGAAAACGACGATGACAGCTGTACTGCGAAGACAAGTCGGGTCCCGACTGCACCAGCATTATGCGGGGGGTGTTCATTGTGGATGTGTGTCCCGCGCGCGCACACACACGCGCGCGATCGCAAGTTGCTATAAGATAATGAGAGGATTTTTTTTTGCACAACTTAAGATGCACCAATTATCATATACATTAGACGGATTATGCAAAAAACCGTTCACTGGGACAACAATTACGAAGATTATCATAAGAGAAAAAAAAATTTATACGCAAACAGAACACACAGTGACAGCACGATGCCGATTGCACCGAGAAAGATCTCATCTCACCACCGACGCCGCTACAAAACGACGCCATGCATACAGCAAACAACAACAAAAAAAGGAACAATTATTGCAGATGGTGTGCGCAAACTCGAGAGCACATACAATACAACAACTGCATTGATCACACATTATGGGGAGTTTTGATGCCATGTCAGGTGCAAAACATCGCCTCCGTTAGCCCTTGCTGCCCGTCTAGCCACTGCATCGGACAACAGCATCGGGGCGTTGTAGACATCCCTTCGCGCAACAACGTCTTCTTCGATCAACCAAATGACACCGGATCGCGCGTGCAGACCTCTCGCTCTACGAGCAGTATCGATGCTAACGTTGGCCTGCAAACAAAAACTGTAGCATTCGTAGTGGTAGTAGCTCAATTTGCGGGCATAATTTATATGCAAAGCATGACAAACCCTGATCATGTCCTCCTCGCAAGTTATCACGATAACGACGTATCGAATGTTAACATTGATTGCCAACGCGTGCTGAAATTGCACGTTACGCAAAAAAAAATAACAATAGCACCAGCTAGTGTGAGCGGAAAGTATAAAAAAAAGCAAGGCACACTACCTGGAAGAAGTTGGGGTTCACCGTCACCACCACGTCCTTTGCAATGACGCTAATGTCGTCCAATTCCGCATCATCACGTGCGTTAAGTCCTGCTCCCAGTGCGCACACTCCAAGTGCCCCGCCAACTCTTTCAGCATCTCCATATACTATGGCTTGGCCTGGTGTTCCGTCACTGAGTGCGTGGGCCTAAATAACGACCATAAATGAGTGACGCAGTAATCATTATTCGGTATCGACTACTAATAAAATATAACAACCAACAAGCTCGAGTGCATCGCGTGCAGGGTAGCAGCGAATGACAGCCTGCTCGCCGCGGAACATGAGTATCCGAAGAAACTCCCACAGAGGTTCAGGAGTCGGCATTGTGTGTGTGTGCGAGTCAGCTATTGTGACCTTTGAAATAAAAAAAACGAATATTCCGATTAAACAATCACCTCACCTACACGGCAGTTTTTCTTCTCAAGTATCAACAGGAAGGATACAGGATAGTCGTACGCAGGTGAGCTTCTCTCAGCCTTAAATGATGAATCACTATGGAGCCACTAATAGAGTCTAGAGGTGGCATCTGGCGTCCCAATATGATACAAAGTACCAAAAACTGTCCCTTGGACGGATGTACTAAATCCAAATCTAAAGGCCACCCGGACACCCCGGACAGATGCACAAAGTCCAAATCTGAAGCCACTAAAAAAAATCCAAATCTAACGGCCCCGGACACCCCGGACAGATGCACAAAGTCCAAATCTGACTAAATCCAAATCTAACGGCCCCGGACACCCCGGACAGATGCACAAAGTCCAAATCTGACTAAATCCAAATCTAAAGGCCCCGGACACCCCGGACAGATGCACAAAGTCCTAATATACAACGAGAGTGCCCACGCACGGCCTTCCTCTGCTGCCACAAGAAACAAGACTGACAAAAGTGCAGGCGATACAGTACACATATTAATGAGAGGGAGAGAGAGAGAGAGAGAAAGAGTGCGCGCGCGCGCGTGGTGAGAGCCACGCGCCAATTAAATTCAGGCAAATAGTAATGTGCACCACCGGTGCGCACCAGACCGTGCGCCGTTCACCCTAAGTCTAATGTTTTTATCCTAAGCCTAAAGTAAGCATCAAGGAATGTTCGGTACACCGGTGTACGATGCACATTACTGCTGCCGGAAATAGTATTGTGCATGATACACACAGTTCAGCACACGTGTCCACGAATAAGGTCATAAACGATAATAATGTAACATGGTTGATAAATGAATAAAGGAACATGATCAATAAATAAATAAAATCGGGTAATATACTTTACGAATGGCGCCGGCGACAAATATGGCCTATTAGTGTCCAATGGCGTGTAACTACTCGATACCAAGAAAATATATACAGGACCCAATTAATGTGACGCACCGTGATGATGACTGCGACGATGTGATAGACCATGACGCGAGCTAGGGAGCCTGCATGTGCACAAAACTCCGATGTCGATCCAAAACTGCTAAAATGAGAGAGATCGTATTTAAATATCCAATGCTACATATATAAATTAGACGGATTATGAAACACCGTTAGTTGGAACGAAAAAACGATTATGAAAGATTACAAACAAAAATATTTATACTACTACTACACTACTACAACATTGGATGTTTCCCTAGGGGAGGGAGGGGTGATGCATGTACGCAAACAAAGTGGATATAAGATGGTATGAAGGGGCTACTACTTGCTGATGCTACTACTACTACTAGCATGCAATTAACTTTATAAGAACTCCGCTAAAAGGGGTATTATTATTAGATACATAGCATTACAATAAACTACTTCAAACAGACAGTTACAAAAAAAAAGAAGAGGGGAGGGGTCGGCGGATTGGCAGATTCGGTGAACAACAAACAAAACAGTGCACAACGCATACATAATAATCAATCAGTCCAAATATGAATGTGCAACGATGGGACGAGGAGAATAGGGTCGGCGTACTCGGTCCACAATTTGACCACGATCCATAGCGCACGCTCATACTCGCCGTGCGGATCGAAGCAATATTGAGCAGTTGGAAAGATGCTCTTCAACCACTTGCGGAAGGCGCCGATCATGCTTATCGATTCAGTCTTCTGTAATGCCGGTGATTGAGTTGTGACGACAGTACGGTAAAACGATGCCAAAACATCAACAAAAAAAACTCACCCCCGTCAAACGCATACCGTAGTACGCACACCGAGAGTTCATTTCAATCTCGAGAACACTGAGTCCGTGTCCGAGTTCACTTTCGACCACACGCCACCTGAAAGCAGACAGCCCGTCTACGTTATACAGTGATGTGAGAAATAACTAGAAATAACTTATTGTTAAGCCGCATAAAACAACTCTGCTGCCACTCGAACACGACACACACACACACACAAACTTACACGCCATGAGCGTTAGCGAAGAGAGCCAGCTGCATGTCGGAGAGCGGCTCGCATGTCGTAAAAACATGATCCTCTCGGTCATCCATACCAACAATCGGTTTGCCACTTTCCAACTTAGCAGCCATCAGCTCTGGCGGTCGTCTGACGCTCATACCAGCAGAGTCGTACTTGAACCATCTGTTATGGTCCGAGATCTGAATGTCGGCTGTTTTTTTTTTGCTAATAAGCAAATGCAACATACGGTCCACATCGACTCAGCTCGCACCGTCCTGTATTCTTTGTTCGTGTAATCAGTGCATTATCGGTAATCTGTTCACTCCAGTGTGACTCATGTAGTAGTCTGCAGTAATAGTAAATAATAGTAGTAGTAGTAGCAGCATTAACAGTGGTCAATGGTTTCCTTCTACGTGATAGCCACGAATAGGGCCTATTACAAGCCCCAAACAACACACTCAAAAATAGTGAAAAAAATTGATAAACTGTAAGGAGCGCCGACCTAGCTGCGAGAAACGCCGGCCTAAGCGATAGCGTTACCCTAAGCAATGAGCACTCAGCATTACTTTTTATAATAAAGTATAGTAAAAACGAACAGCCGGCCGGTTTAAAAGGAGCAAATGTCTTTTATGGTGACAGATGTTTTTTTATGATGACACACTCAC
Source organism: Pristionchus exspectatus (assembly GCA_911812115.1). NCBI lineage: Eukaryota > Metazoa > Nematoda > Chromadorea > Rhabditida > Neodiplogasteridae > Pristionchus > Pristionchus exspectatus. Next base: position 126,518 of record CAJVSA010000093.1, read on the forward strand.
CACAGTACTCTGCCGTCGGCTTCGCCTTGCTTCGATCAATTTGAGTATGCGTATTCGCAGACTTCGCGAACCTCGTGCGTAAACAGCGTCGATCACTGGAAAGAAGTGTGTCTGGCTGCGTGTTGTGTGTTATAGTCGTCGCCCGATTCATAAGATGCCTTTTATACAGTCTATTCTTCGGCCATTTTGTTTTCTTTTAATGACATTTACTCGAAATAGACCCACGATCCACCCATTGGTATATTGGCCAAATCCGACATTAAGACTGAACATTAACAAAAAAAAAAACGTTTACTCACCAGAGAACAGCGCGCGGCCATTCATAGTCAGTAGCGGATCGGTGGTGAGGTTGTTCACGTGTCTGTTGAGGATAGGAGCAATAACGTCACGGACGTCATAATGTAGCCTCCGTGACACAAGTCAAGCGCGAGCATCTTGATGGTGCTCCACAGAATTTTGCGCTCTGCAATTAATCTTTGCCTTTCATATGATGGTGTTAAGAGGCAACGACTCGAAAAAAAACCAACAAATTTTACACCTACCCTCATCGCAATACGTTCTTGTACACAAATTCAGTGCCCTTTGCTCATTACGGGGAGTCATTTGCGTGATAAGGTTTCGATCATGATGCAGACGGCCACACGGAAAGCCAATCGCCGCGTCCAAAGTTGTCGAACGGAAGTCAACCGCACAAATGTCCCCTTAGTCGGAACAGCGCTCACAATGTCCCATCCCGATCCCATGATGAACCTGCAGCGACAATACCGTCAAACGAACAAACTACTCACATGTCCCCACGATTTTATGATGATCCGGGATAACCATAAGTCATTATAAAAAAAACAAATCCAATGAGCAAACTGACTGAGCATGCAAATCGCAGAGCGCATGCGTGTCACCGCTGTACGCACCGTCACTCGGCCATTGGCGTGCAGGTATGTCGGAATCGCACGCGTAAAGATATCCAGTCCATTGAGCGTATTGTGCGCGGATTTGCTGCACTTTACCGGAGTCACGATACCCTGTAAGAATGTCTCAGTGTTTCACATCTCTCTCTCTCTCTCTCTCTCTCTCTCTCTCTCTCTCTCTCTCACTTACAGTAGTCCTCGTATGCAGAATCGCCACACGGACAAGTCCGTGGAGGTAAGACTGCAATTGCACATAGCTAATCAACATCTGAGCGAGTGCAGGATTTAATCCCGGAACAATCGCGCCATATCGCTGACATACGGCGCCGCTGCACTCTGATCGCAGTCTGAAGAAGAGATATTTCATTACTATATTTACTTTAAATATACACGAATGCCATTTAGTGGTGCGCGCGAAATGAAAACTAACCTGTACAGTAATGGGTTGTTGCTGCTGCTGGACGAACGGAACGCCCGCTTGTCTCTGTGTACCACAATATCTTCGAATACACCCTAAAAAAATATTTCGATTCGGACAGCGCACTGCAGCTCGTCGCAAACTCACAGAGACGAGACCCTCCATGACAGCATCATTCCACAGATCCGAGTGGAAAATGCGACGATTAGCATTGCGCGGATCCTGAAGCGCCTTGCGTAGTCCACCTGTGCAATAAACACGTCCATTTATAAGCACACGTACACGCGCACACACATTAAAATTCTTTTTTTTGCGCCGGAAATAGACCATAAAAGTGACCATTTGGAGGGAGGGGGTGGGGGCGAGTGGACACATGTGAGTATCAAAGGCCAAATTTGTAAATACGAACAAACAGTTTTGTCTGTGCCGAAAATAGACTCTAAAAGTGACCGTATGGGATGTGAAAAAAAAGTCGGATGGGTGCACGTGATTACAAGAAACTGTTATGTGCGTACCGTCGTCATGTTGCTCGCGCGTATCGCATCCATTACAGTGAACCTCTTTCGTGCAATTTCGTGTACCCGAATGACCCGAGGCAGACAATGTGCTCTGTATGACGCGTACGACCCGCTCTTCCTGTAAACACTTTCGTCATTATTTAAACTACTAATTATCAATATTGGACAGTGATGATGGCGAACAACTACTACGCATCTGCTCCCGTACCACACATACCTCCTCTCTGTCGACGAGACTTGTGTCGCTCAGGCAAACGCATACGTGTTGATTCCGCTCCTCGTGGACGGAGAAGCGACCCGTTCAATGCCGGATTCAACTATTCCTCCCACACGAGGAATCGTCAATCCCATCTCACATCCATTTACCACGATCAGCTGAATGCGCTCATGTGACAATCACAGTCACTGACCCCCCTACTCCATCTCTCCCTCACTTTCTTTATCCTTTACCCACTAATACCTAATACTCACAATCTTTCCTTGTAAGCACATTGACAGTACTCGGTCGAACCACTGTCCTTTTGCGTTATGGTATTCCGGCATACCGAGCATATCTTCAGTCATCGCAGTCTCGCAATCGTTCGTGCGCGAGCACCTCAAGAAGTAGTACTCTTTTGTTTGGGTGTGTTGATAATAACAACGAAAAAAAGGTAATTTCTTACGTAGTCATCATGTAGGGCTTAATGTGCAATCCGGGCCTCCGAAGGTCAGGTTGGAAAATGCTATCGCCGCATTTCTCAGCGCGTGATCCACCTGCTTCGCAGCGCCCGTCGATGGGACAAAGACCTGTGCGCGTGCACAAATCATTTGCTATTTAGCACCAGTTGAGCGCAACAGAGAAAAAAATGCGTGTAACAGTTTTACACTTACGACGATCGTCGGGAATCTGTATTCCTTTGTCTGTAGAGCGCCAATGTCTCTCAGCTCGTTAGCCTCGTCAATGAACTTTTGAACGAGGACAATAGTCGCGTGACAAAGTCGTGCCTGTAAAAAAAAGAAAACGAATACATTTAATTGTGTCAACGTGCGTTCCGCCGTATTCGTCATGCTTTTTTTTGGTTTCATCATAGATCACGTCTACAGCAGCAGCGACAGTAAGCTTACTCCATGAAAGGGGCATCTGCCCGACGCCTCCGCGCATCAAAACGATCCTGGGCATCCAACGTGTTTTCCGTTTGAATGCCGTCTTGCTTGGACATACGCTCGGCCAGAATCTTGAGATTGACGTCCTCGTTCATATTTACTTGGTTTGATTCGGCGGAAACGGTGTGTTCGTATGCAGAATACTAAAAAACGGTAAAAAAAACTAAATTGATCGAGTTACAAGAAAAGCACCTCTTTGTCACACGGAATCTTCGCGGTGACCAGTCGATGGGAGCTGCGGAATTTTGACGTACACGTATGTGAGATGTGGATAAGCTTGTACAAGTCTGCAATTTCAGGCGATTACAATATAACTATCGCCCACCCCCCCCCTTCCTCCACCCCCCCCCCCTTGCGCACCCTTCGATATCATATTCCAGATTGACCGAGTTCGTTCCACATATATGAGGCATCGATCGACTCTACGTCGATGAACTCCACATTTAGAAGATCCGTCTCGCCTTCCTTGGTCTCGCATTCAGCGTGGACATGATGCACTACAACAAGTGGCGAGTTTTAACCAATTCGATCAAAGAATATTACCGCGTACGTAGCAGACGAATTGGTGGCTTGGGCCCGTCAATATGACAACACGCGCTCGCGCGGCACCCAATAACTGAAACAAGAAAAAGGAAACTATGTTCACTTGTTGACTCTAACGCACTCGTTCTGCCTGCGTTGCCGTAGCATGACATGATTGACGGGCCAATGGGAGGATCGAGGTCATCGTCATGGTTCACAAACGAATGCGGGTACCCTGCGACACGGCTGCGTCACACCCTGAGCACATAATTATTAGGTATGCACGTGAAATAGTAGTTTTCCGCGCTAACGATAATGTCTAATAGGAGAGATTTGGTTTCTGACCCGCTGACTGAGTAGATACTTCGCCGTAGACTCTGCCGCCGATGCGGATGGGACGACGTGGATATACTTTGTCAGTGTTACCAACGGACGGTCCATTGCACAGCGGTTGACATTTATTCCAATGTTTCGTGCGATGAGATAGTCGGTCACCATCGTGCCTATAAGTAGGCGAGAATTAGACCCTAATTGCGACCATTTGATTTTGATAACACAAATGTTCGCGTGTGCATCAAAGCATACACAGTGAAATCGTATCATTTGTGTAACACTCTATTTTTTTACAGACAAATAAAAACCATGTGCGCGTTAGTCGACGGCGATAGTTAGGTCTATTTATCGCCGGTAATATAACAAATTACAACAGAGGAGAATATGTAAAAGGGGAAACTCACGGCCACAGTTTTGCCGCAACCTGGAGGGATCAATGCGTAGACGACATCATTCTTATCGAGTGCGCGAACGAGTTCATCGATGAATGAATGTATCGCTCTAACGTCGTCGAATGGAATATTCCTATTTGCCCGACTCTTCTCTGCACGAGAATCGTTCAGCCAGCGGGGATTCAGGGCATTATGATCCGTTTGTATGTTCGGATCTGCCATCTCATCCATCGATCAAGATTGCTGAAACTTGTTTTTTTAGCTCGTTTTTTTAGACGGACCAAGATTGCGCCCGACCCCCCCCCCCTTCCCTTCTTTCTCCCTCTCACCGTCCTTCATTATGTACCTGGTGTATCTTGGTCCCGTCGTTAGTACCACTGCGGAAAGTCAATGCTACGCAAGAACGCGACGACTGCATCCACATTAGCACTAACTCTATTGGGCCACAAATCGTCCCAATCATCCAGCTCTGTCGAACGCACGAGTTGCGCGCGAGGCGGCGGGGACTGCCAATCTGTAGAGAAAAGATAAAATGTACGCTCGCAGCCTCTAACATAGAGCTACGTGAGTATAGTCCTTATGTAGTCGCAAAAAAAAACTTACTCGAGTAGTGAAAACGGCGGTGACTGCTGCATGGTGAGACCAGGCGGGGCCCGACTGCATATAACCATCCTGGTGTTGTTCATCGTTGTCGTGTAGTCCGAGCATGCACATACACAAGCACACACAAGAGCGGCCGAGTGAGCTGCAACATTTTTTTTCGCATTTAAAATTTCAACGGGAAAAAAATTATGAAGGGGCGTGGTGTGGGTTCCACGATATCCAAATAAGCACAGTGGGAACGACGAGACAATTCAAAATTCGACGCGTCACAGTTCGACGCGTCACACAGTGGCTGGCCAAGAATAAGATTTTTTTACATATCTAAAGAACCGATGCATCAATTATCATAAATACATTGGACGGAATACGTAAATACCGTTCGTGGAAAGCAGACAAAAAATAGATTATTAAAATTAATTTATGCTCAATGTCTAAAGAACCGATGCATCAATTATCATAAATACATTGGACGGAATACGTAAATACCGTTCGTGGAAAGCAAGACAAAATAGATTATTAAAATTAATTTATGCTCAATGTGGGGATGTGTTATCACATGCACGCTAACTACACACTAAACATATCCACACGTATACATGCGCCACATACGCACACAATTACACATATCAACACAATTAAAATTACGAGAGCACGTGAAGTGCAAGAGACATACAATGTGTACGACTCATACACGAGTGAGAGAGGGCTCGGGATGCGTCTTCCATTCGAACACCGACACAACGTGCCTGGGTATCTGGCTGACTGTCTTGCCGCCGCATCAGACAAGGTCACCACCCTATCCGCGCCGACTTTATTATCATCAATCACCCACACAACACCAATGCGGGCATTTGTTTCCCTCATCTTTCTAGCGTCTTCAATGAGGACTGCTGCCTGCAAAACAAAGTTCTTTTTTTTGTATGTGCGGTACTACTAGTATGTATGCACAAAACAAAACAACGACATACCCTGGCCAGCTCTTCTTGTTAGTGAAGAAGATGATAAAGCAACGAAGATTGCGGTTGATGATCGACGCGAGCTGCAATGCAATGTACGATATAGTTCACATCAACAACGGCTAATGTGAACAATAAATCGGATAATAATAAAAATAACCTGTAAAAAATTAGCATCCGTTGTAAGCAATACGTCTCTGTTTTTGGTACGATAGTCATGATGCAAGAGCGAGTCATCTTGTGCACCGTATTCAGCTCCCAGTGCTTGCACGTCTTGGTTTCTGCAGATTCTCTGGGCATCTCCAAAAATAATGCTTTGGATTGGCGTTGTCTCGCTTGTGATCGCTCGCGCCTAAAAGAAGCAGCAATACTACTACTGCTACTACAACTACTAACCATCTGGAGTGCAAGATTTGCAGGGAAGTTGCGAACGACAACTTGTTCGCCAGCATGCACAAGCTCCCGAAGCTCGGTGGACCAGCTAGTAGAGAACCATCGCACGCGATCGCAACTGTGAACGTGTTTCCACATTATAAGATAAAAATAATAAACATTTCATAAGTAGCGGTAATCGGCGGTCAGAGTGAACCGTTCGCACACAATTATTACCACAAAGCAAACGCAACGAAACCTTTATAGATACATCGTGAACAGGAATGAAACATTGATGGCGATCGCAGCGCAAACAAACAAAAAAAAAGTAACGCAACGTGTGTGAGTATGCAAGTACAACGAAATTTATCTTCTTTTCATATAATAATATAACTAAAAATAGTGTGTATTTCAAAAACAGAAGTCCATCGATGTCAAAGCCGAGTTCCTTGAGAAGTGAGGCCATATTGGTTGGCAAAATGTGCGTCTGAATGGATCCATTTTCCCGCGAAAATGGATCCGATCGATGAATTGCCGCATATTCGATGATCTCTGGCTTGGCGTAGATTGTACAGACGTGACCCTCGTTGAGCGCGACATCTAAAAAAAATACATGGCCGATAATATGGTCTATTAATGGCTATCATTGTAGGTATATGTAGTAATTAGGTCATCGTCATCACCATCACCAGTCACCATCAATCAATATTAAAAGATAATAAAATAAAGAAATAGAAAAACGTAACGCACTGTAATGAGTAGCCGTGACGGAGCGGTATCCCTTGAGCGCACGACGGACGGATTCGTTGCTGGACTTGCTTCCGATATCACTCATCGTGATAAGCACAATGCCTCCGTATGCGAGAAAGTGTCTAATCCATGCAAGATTAGGCAAGAGGTCGTCCTATAAAAAATGAGTGTGGTTACATGTGGGTGGAGTTGTACATCTCGTACGCACCGGATATGCGTAGAGGGCTGCGAAGCGTGTATTGATTGACACATCGTTTCCCTCGTAATCTTCACATGCTCGCGCGGCACCAGTGACGAGACTGCGTAAACGCTCAACCTCAGTGTCTCCGCGCATTTCGATGTACTGAAAAAAAGCTTGCATAATGTACCGCAGTGCAAAGTAGATCAATTCGTGATTACTGAAAGAAACATACGAATCTGGGCTTCGGCAGATCTCGCCAGTATACCAATACGTGTGCCCTGGCAATCGAGTGTGAGCGTTTAGAGGGAGTAACTGTGGCGATGGTTGCGATGGTAGTGGTGTCGGTGGCGGTACCGGTGGCAGCAGAGCACGACATCTGCAAATGTATTTTTTCTGAAAGGTGGCTGAATGTATGATCTATTTTCGGCCGCAGCCTCAAGTAGTAGTCATAAGATACCCAAGAATAGGGCCGGTCGTGATGAACCGGAATATCACAGAAGCAACACAGTAAATTAAAAAAAATTTATCTTTGTACTGATCTAAAAAAAACAGAAAAGAAAACGTGAATTAACTGCGCCTCGTGCGAATTAGCAAAATTCTACAAAAAAAATGAGAAGTGTACAACAACAAAAAATGCCAGATGATTTGGCATGTCTATACGAGTAAACCAACATGTACACACGTACGTAAACATACTATTATTGCTCCATAGTAAGCTATATAATCCGAAACAAGTTTGAAAAATGCGAGTCTAACAAGCTTACGGCTATCGCGCAGCGCAAACGATAAAGCGCCCACCAGCCAACAACAAATCGTCTATAAGTTCTATGTGATGTATACAATTGTGATAATCTCTCTCTCTCTCTCTCTTACACGTAACGCTCTCTAATGTACACAGATACAATTATTGCGAATTTTGCTTAGCACGCATCGTATACGACGTCATTTGCCAACAGCAGCAGCGGGTAGTTCTGTGGCGAGTTTAATGTTCACGATGTCGTCGGGGTTGATGTACGCTCTGCATAACGGGCACAGCGTTTCGTTCTTCAATGTACATTTTACGTTTAAAAAAAGAGAAAGAAAATACTAGTACACTCACATTGTCCAACAATTGCTCCACGCATTCCACGCAGAACATGTGCTTCGTACAGTGACCTCCGCGCGCAAACATCTGTTCTGGACTATCTGTGAACTTATCCACCATGTTATCCATACAGATAGCGCAATCTTCGGTACCATCTACCGATGAAAGTAGCAGAGTCTCGACTCTACGCTCTGTTTGCGATCGAGTGCGGTGTCGTTGGAGGATGAGCTGCTGACGTCGTCGCTGATGGTGGAAGAGGAGCTCGTTTCGTCGCGGCTCGAGGAAATCGTTCACAAACAAACGTGTATCCGCTGGTGCATCGAGAATGATATCAGCGACGTCATCCGCATCCCCCCATGATGGCGGCACATCGCTATCCGCATCGTTTTCGTCATCCGCCACCACCATTGGATCATCACGCACAACGTCGTCGTCATCGATAAAGAGTTCTAAATGGACTTGATTGTACAGAGCAGCAAAAAAATGTTCACAACTGACCGCGTTCAGGGTCATCATCCTCGTCAGACGAAGCATCGAGTACAATGGCCTCAGTGCGGCGCAAACGGCGACCCGGTTATTCGCTGACGGATCCAGCACGGGGAGAAACCCGATCAGTACACGCTCTCCTTGATCAATCATTAGTATCCAACGAGGCGAGTACACTCGAGAAAACCTACAAATAAACGTTTCACCATTGGCATCGACCACGAAAAAAAGGACAAACCTAGGAAAATGCTCTTCTGAAAGTCGAATCTTGTATCGCTTCAGCAGATACGGAACAGTGTCACTTGAAGCGTCCATAATCGTGAATCGACGAGCAGATGGTTACGAATGCTTCTCTTAAAGCTGAAAAAAAGGAAACAATCGACATTGTTCAAAATACACCATACTTTTGGCAGCGGCTGTTGCAAACTCACTGTGATGATAGACTCTGAATAGAATGTGGGCATGTCGGGTGTAGCAGTTTGTAAGCACGCCAAATCTGAAGTCCACATGGCCATCGCGCAGACGTGACATTTTCGTCTTGTAGTGACCTGTAATTATTAGTAGTAATTCAAACAGATCACGACGTCGTTCGGTCGTAAAAGCGTACTCTTTGAGGAAATCCAGCATCTGCATCCTCTCGGGGTCGTGAACGGGAAACGCGGTAGCATAACTATCCGTTGTGCCAATGCCGTAGCAATAAAACCTACAACAACAACAACCGTTCACCGGCTATAAGACGACAAACTGCATCAACGAGAGGGAGAGACTGAAAGAGAGTGAGAGAGAGAGATATAAACATGGTTCGCCGAGACCATTGCACCAATAGATATCCAGCAGTATTCTACAGGGAAAAGGGATACTTTATACAAAATCATTTATTATTACATATATTGTGGTTTAAAAATTGCACTAATATTTAATGCAGCATTGGAATTATTACACATAATGTGGTTTAAAAAAAAGAGTGTGCTAATATTTAATGCGCAAAAAAAAGCACAACATCTACAATGAACGTCGCTTAGCAAGAAACACCACTGCACCTTCATCATCATCACCATCACCATCGACATCATCACCAGCAGCAAGATCATGGTTAGCTCGAATAGGTTGCGGTATATGCCGCTTCAACGCCCATACAGAGTCTCCTCTTGAGTGAGCAAGCCATGCTTGACACAAATGCCAGTGCTGACCCTTGTTCGCCAGCTGCATGCTGTCCGGATACTTAATCGAACCAATGTCCACCGTTTCGAATACGCGTCCGAGTGCGCCACCGACAACTCCCGTCTCGTCACTCCGTCGTCTCTTCACAGCAACCTTCCGGACACGCGTCACGCTTGTCTTCGAGAAGAACGATGTGATTGTGGGCGTGGTCATATCCGATCCGGCCGCTAACGCATGTGCTCCGCCCCACTTGCCATGGCACCTGATAGTACAGGTTGTAAAGAATAAAAAAAAATGAGGAAGATGTAAATAACAAATTGTTTTGTTTGTATGAAGAGGAAATGAGAAGAAAACGTACGCAAACTTGTATTGCTGGGTATGAAGGTGCTCATGTACGCCGCACGAGCTTCGGCGCTCATCGAATCCCAAATCGTACAACCGCTGGCCGCCACTTTATACGCGTATGCGTCATACGGATACTCGATAAGACCGGACCCGCGAGCGAACGAAGACGCGTGGAGGAATATACAGTTCACCCTTGGGCAACTTCCACGACGCAAGAAATCGTAACAGCAGATCGTTCTTCGCAGCGTAGGCCGCTCCTACAATGATGACCATTAATAGACCATATTTGTGGCAACCCCAGAGAAGATTAACACAAACTAACAAATGAAGAAAAAAAATGTTACGGTGCTCGAGGGATGTAGCTCGCCGAGTGAGTGAGCCAGATCGCACCTTCTCATTCGCAGACATCCGGCGGCATGTACGCCTTCGGGCACATTCTCATCGGTTTACCGGCATCTTCGTCCTCACTACCTTCCTCTTCTTCATCATCTTCGTCGTCATCGTATTCTTCTTTCTCGGCGACTGTATGCCCCACAACCACCACATCATCCTCTTCCTCTGTCGCCACCACCGCATCATCCTCCTCCTCGCGGTTTCGTCCTCTTAATACTTCTTCATCATCCCCCGCCTCCACTCCTCTGCGATGTCCACCATCCCTCGAGGGAGTGACACACTTCTAAACGGCTCCACATTAAATGCCATCAACTAGAGCAACCAAACCAAAGGAGAAATATCAGAAATGGTTCATTTAACCATTTGAGAATGATCAAGCAATAGTGCCATGACCACTGAGATGAACGATGGCCAAAAATAGGGTCTACTTTTTTTATGCCATCCAACAGGAAAACCAACAAAGGAAAATGCACACACACGGACACGACAAAACACAAAACAGTAAAACAGAATTGCCACTAATACGCAATATAAGAGAAGACCCGAGATGCGTACTACGCACATTAAAGCACAGTAATAATCAAACGCCGGTCAAAGCTACGCGGAACTCCGACATAAGCTGCACGAAACGCCGGCCTAAGCACTCTTGTTAGCCTGAGCACTAAGCAATTAGCGTTCTTTTTTATGAGCATGCATAGTGGTTGTTAATAGGATGCAATAAAATTAAACTGTTAAATATAGGGTCTATTAATGACCATGTGTCAACTAAATACATCATTCGAGGGGCGAAATACAAAAAAAAAAAGAAGAGGGCATTTATGTACTGTAAGAGGGAGCTTAAAAAAGGTTTTTAAACAATGTACCACATATATATATTTATATATAAATAAGTTCCGTTAGTGTCCACCACCACCACCGCCTCCACCACCACTAACTCTGCACTACTGCTACTACTCAACGACTACAGCAGCAGCAACAGTTGGAGCGGCGATACAGATGTCTTCAATTGCGTCAGAAGACGCATCCGAAGCACCGACGATATCACGGAGAATCACGTGGTTCATGAATGAAGAAGACGAAGGAGATGAAGATACAGAAGGGGGTTGCGCAGGCGCATCATCCTGCACAGCGTCTCCTAAACTCATACTATTATTGCCGCGATCGAGTAGTGTCGCATTGAAATAAAAAAAAAGCGACAAATAATCTTACCACCAGTAACGAGAATGTGTGTAAGATCAGCCAGAGCGGGCCTGCCCGCCGCAGCTTTGGACCGATGACGCTGCACGTCAATGGCAAAATCTCTCAGCGAACGATAGTGATTGTTGTCGATCACATGGCATATGCGTTTGCCATGTGTCTCCGCTTCCGCGGAGCCACCACTGTTGCTTCTACACAGCGAAACCAGAAAGACAAATTCGAAGCGTCCGGCTGAAATGTACAAATTCGTAACGAACACTAAAGGCCAAGGAATGACGCTGAATTGGGCGAGCAAACAGCGTCGGTCCTCTTTTTAGGACATACCATCGAATTCGTATTGCTGTTGTGAACCTTCGCCATCATCAGGAACATAATCTTCATCATCCGATCCCTGCTGCTGATGTGAATCCTTCTTCTTCTTCTCAGCATCACGACGATCCTCATCGCCATCATCTTTGTCTCCTCCTTGACGCATACCCTCTTCCATCTTCATAATCTTCGTCTCCTTCTTATCTTTCTCACCCTCCTCCTCCTGTTCGCGTCTGCCTCCTTGATCGTCAATCGCAAACGTAGCGAATGCGTGCGCAATCGTAAGTTCGCCGGCGCACAAACGCTTAAAATCATATCATGATATCGTATTGTTGTGACCACCGCGTACCTCAAGACGGTGGATCCATCTGTAAAAATCGGAGGAGCTCCACGCGGGCAGCACACACCACACATCACATCCATTGCTTGCCACTTGCGTAAGCACCTTCCTCGAAAGGACGCTGCGCAGCACACCTTCGATCGGCTGCAACAACATTGTTTATTCAGTTTGGTTCGGACACAGAGTTAACGACGGCCTGCCCAGTATACAGTGGCCTGACCAGTAGTATACAGTGGCCTGCCCAGTATACAGTGGTCTGCCCAGTATACAGTATGAGCAAGCACTACTCACGTTAATCCACAAGGCCAATGGAGTGCCCGTAGCGGAGAGACGAACGAGCTTTTCAACGGCGGGCGTCATTTCCGCCGCCTCGTCCTCCTCGGCGATAGTTAAATTCGCAAACTCTGTCATCATTCTGTCATGCTCGAGCGTAGCAGAAGACGGCAACTTCGTCGCGGACGAAAAGTGATGCTGAACTTCTTCGTCGAGAGACGTCGCAACAGAAAGCTGAAGTGAGTGGATTGCAATGTGGGCCGATTATAGACCCTAAGTATGACCGGAAAAAAACACAACGTACATTAGTTTGCCAACAAAGCAAGTCCGCATCGCCCCACGCGTCAGATTGAGTGCCGTGATCGTAGACTTTGGTAGCATGGCCACAACGCGAGTCTCATCAATTGCCTGCAATGAGACAAAAACATGAATCGATCATGGTGCGCATGTCATGTGCAAAAAAAAGATGCAGTGATAACGCACCAGCTCGTAGTATACGTTTGTAGCATTGTCGGTGTTTCTGTCCACAAATGTGATGAGCGCGCGCGCACATACGGGTACGCCAGAATCACACTTGACAACCATATCTTCATCGACTTTGTCCACAATGAACCTCTCATGCTCAGACCGATTGAACAGAACCGTCGCTCCGGTGAACGTGCACTTTGCAACCTACAAAATGATTAGTTTTTATGTTCACATACATGAAAGAAAAAAATATGTGTACCCGAGGAGCGCTCACGACGAGATCAGTCCAGGTGGCTAGCGTGCAGAAAGAGTCGACGACGACGCGAACTGGTTCGAGCTTCGGGATACCCACTGTGTAATAATAGATTGCGTTGTTTTACTACCCACTAGTTAGCCCGCCGCAACCCAACTCACGTTTCGCGCAGCATGCTCCGATGAGTCTCTGTACGTACTCGATCACGCTGGCATTCATCGAAGCTGAATTACCATTAGTAGCGAGCGACGAATATCCGTCGCCGCCATTACGAGTTCGACGCCACAGCACCAATGCCATCGTGCGATCGGTGGTGGTGGTGATGGTGGTGGCGGCGGCAGTGGTGGGCGATGAATTGCCCAATGACTGTTGTACATCCAGCGACTCCTGCTTCTGTTCCTGCTCCTGCTTATGCGGCGGCTCCTGCTCCTGCTTCTGCTCCTGCTTCTGCTGCGGCTCCTGCTTCTGCTCCTGCTTCTGCTGCGGCTCCTGCTTCTGCTCCTGCTTCTGCTGCGGCTCCTGCTTCTGCTCCTGCTTCTGCTGCGGCTCCTGCGTCTGATCCTGCTTCTGCTGCGGCTCCTGCTTCTGCTCCTGCTTCTGTTCCTGCTGGCTCATATCTGGTGTCTGTACCTTAATTTTACTATTATTAAAGGCCAGATATAGGGTATATTATTGACCAGTACAACTAATAAAAAGATATTCTCGTACGGCTGGATACCGACTGGAGACAGCACGAAAGCACAATACTCCAAACGCATCGACATCTTCTTTATTCGACAACAAACCGAAAAAAACAACAACAACAAAGGGCAAGCTTCAGTAGCTTCAACAATGCATTTTGGACGACAAAAGTGGAAAAAAACAATGCGATTGTGCACGATAAACAAGCTACCGTCACAGAGTGATACGGTACCGTGCAAAAGTTTAGCAACAAAAAGTTGAACGGTGAATGAGCATGTAGGGCTTCCTAGCCATCGACCATATGTCGTTGTTCTCCTATGGTTTATCTATCGATCGCTCCCAACCGCAGGTCTCTAGCTCAAGTTTGAAGAAAGTTATGACAATTCAAGATTTGTTGCTAAACTTTTGCACGGTACTGTACAAAGTACATCAACGATGACGTATACACTGGGCATTACAAAAAGTTGATAACCATGATATCGTCAGCGATAAATCCAAAATTTTCGAATAGTGCCTTGAGTGTTCTCGGCGCGTTGTTGAGATTGGGTTCACGCGTGTGGAATGTCTCTGCTTTGGCAAAAACGCCGCAGATGAGAGGATGCTCCTTTTTGCCCTTGTTCGCTGAAACGAATGTCATGTTTTTTTTGTCATTGATGTCGTCCCAATCCAGGACTATCCCAGTGATCAAGTACACCAAAGGGCAAGCCCAGAAAAAAAACTCACGGTACAATGCGCACGCCTTCGCGATGACATTTGGGTAGATCAAGTCTCGTTCGACACCGTTTCTCAAATCCATCGCGATAACAATGCCTCCAAGTCTGACAAAGGGTTCTGTCCACTCAGGATTGCAAGAGCCACATCCTAAAAAAATCAAGTTGGTGAAGGTTTCTCACGTGCCCAAAAATTCAAATTTAAAATGCAATAAACACGAAGAGCACCTGTACTCGAAAGACGGCGGCAAAC
Source organism: Pristionchus exspectatus (assembly GCA_911812115.1). NCBI lineage: Eukaryota > Metazoa > Nematoda > Chromadorea > Rhabditida > Neodiplogasteridae > Pristionchus > Pristionchus exspectatus. The sequence continues at coordinate 141,567 of CAJVSA010000093.1, forward strand.
TGAGTGAATCTATTGACGTTATTCAAAACCTTCTTCGGCACCATCGGATCGATCATGTGCATCACACACGATCGAAGTCTCTCCGTCTCATTCGTTCCCACGATATTCATCGGACCAAGCTCATCGGCGAACGGCGTCTGAAATGACGGCATGTGAGTGAGCGAAGCAGGCATGCAGGCCAGCAAAAAAATCGTGATGATGGTTCACTATGATTGTAATCTCACACGGATCTCAAAACTCCCTTACACGACGACTCACGTAGGTGAATCCGCTCAATAAGTCTTTAATCCAATCTTTCGCCTTTCGCTTGATGTATGCACCCGATTTTCTCTTCGCATTTTCAGTCTTCGACCGTTCGATAGGTGGAGCATCCGCCTTCAGGACTTCATTGATCTTCTATAACATGGATCTGATCTTGTCATATTCCACAACATGCAACATCAATCACACGAGACTTACACTGCGCAAACGTTCATTGCTCATGGGTCCCGAATTGGCAATGTCGTCAAAAAACGTATCGAGTCTAACTGCATCGCTCGCGAAACACGTTCGATAATCTGAATAAAAATCTGAGTTTAGACTGTTGTTATGCCGTCGTGGCCATAACAGGGCATATACGTGGCCGATAAGGAAGATTATAATAATATAGCATAAAAGGTACCGCCTCCTCACCCTTGGCGCTTCTTTATAGAGAAGTACGTTAGTCATATTGGGACTAGAGAAGAAGTTCGTGATTCTGTCGAGCAGTTCATCGGGAAACAAACTGCATTCAAAGGCAGCCTCCATTGTACTACTGGGCTCTATCAACCCCGCATCGGTTGCATTCTTGAATTTGGAGTACTTTATCGCCCCATCGGAAATTCCTTATGGAGTGATCGACACGCGGCGATCTAAAATAAAAACAATATTAGTCTACTATCATATGCGCCGCATGTACACCCCGGCTGTTCACCTTATCGATGAAACTGGAACTCTCGACGAATGTTTCTTCTCCAGATTACTGTCCAACAGTGCAGCCACACGGAATTGGACGGAACTCCAGTGAGCGCGTCGACCAGTCGAATTGACCGACTTATCGAGACTCACAATGAATTCTGTCTCGTCCTTTTTCGGTACAATAAACGCGCGGACACATAATTTGAGCGTGAGAAATTCGGCGTGCTCTTGCACCGTGCACAGATTCTTGATCGCTCGCAATGCAGTTAGCCGATGGTTGCTCTCCATCAACATCGCCTGCGATAATAACATGCACTACATATTCAAATCATAAACATTACCTTCGCAAACGAATATTCCCTCTTGTTTGGAGTATTGACAGGCTTCCACTCTGACATGAGGCAATCCTTCCGGAAGCCATCGCTTAGACATTCCGACGTGATGATGATGGAACTAAATGGAGCAATACGTATATTGAAAATAAACTTAAAAAAAAAACACTCACGATGGGGAATCAGTGAAAAGACTTCTGATATCGCATCGGTTGATGCTTCCATCGTCATTGCACATCTTCTTATAAAGTTTGTCCACTTTGGCCTGATTGCGCGGACGTGCTCCGTATAAAGTAAGATTTTCCCATTCTATGAGCTCCTTGAGGGTCATCTGTAATCCAAAATGAGCATAGCGAGTGCGAGAGAGAGAGAGAGAGAAAGGGGGAGGATATAATATTTCAAGCGCTAACCATAATATGACATTCATCAATGATGCCGACAAGCTTATGCGCCTGATTGGCAACAACGTCGCACTCGCTGACGCTGCTGCTGGCATGAGCGAGATCCTGCTGTTATCCAATCATTATTAAGCCCTAATATTGACTAAATGTACCGACTAAATGTAAAAGATACCGATTTCGCAGGCGGAGCATCTCCAGCGAGAGAAGCGGGCACTGTACTAATCTCTTCTTTCTCGTTATCACCTTCCATCTCCTCATCCTCATTATCTTCATTACCATCTCCTCCATAACCATAATCCTCTTCATATCTCTGCTCCTCCTCCTCGTCATCATATTCGAAGTCTTCGTCCTCCACATGCTCTGGTTTTCCTTTCCGTCCTCCGCACCCGTCTTCATGACATCATCTTCCTTCTCACGCCGATCCTTTCCACTCTCTGCACTGAGAAACAAATGCGGAGACTTCTGACGCGCAAGCGCTTATTCAATTCATCTCCACCATCAGCTGACGCAGGCTGCGAATATGTGTCAATGGATTTGACTCGCTAATACAGCCTCGATCCTGGAAAAAAAATATCAATATAGAAAGAGATCAACATTGGAAAAAAACAAAGAATGTATATGCGCGTGGTTACCTCCTTTTTCCTTCTCTTTGGTGCACGCGGTGTCTTATGTCCGCGGGAGCTCGCGATCGGCGTCTTGCTCTGAACATAATGAAATAATAATAATGACAATGAACACTATTTATGACGCTGTATGTGAGACAATAGATGTACCATACCGCAGGAAACATACCGCAGGCTGCTTTCTCTTGACTGATGGACCCATCGTAAAGTGGCTTATATGTGAGCGCCCGAGATGCTTCGCTGAAAATAGCTTTATGAATTCGAAACACGGCAACACTACGCGACGCGTTCGCACAACAAAGTATGGTCACGAATAGAGTCTATTCCTGGCCAGACGATGATTGTCCATCCCAGAGGGCTGTTTTTTCGATCCCTACATAGGACCCAAATGAAGAGATGAAATTTGAAATAACAAATAAACGAGAGAGTTCCTCGACGACAGACAGCACGCGTTAATGGATGAGGAGTGATCGCAGTGGATGGATGTACAAAGTCCAAAAACAATAGTTGCTCCTTGTAAGAGGAGGCAGCACACGACCTTCCTCCGCAACCACAAGACATGAAACTGGCAAAAAAAAATTAGGAGATTGGAGAGGGGTTTTCAATGCGTGTGCTATTTTGGTGCAAGCGGTCACCGATAGGGTCTAGCCGTCGCCTTATTGCCAATAAAATGGCCGCACATATCATACCATATAGCTGCAAAAAAAGCCCTACAAGTGACCGAGCAGCTGATGGACGGACATACAAGGTCCAAAAAAAAACAAATTAACACAAGTTTCCTCGACGACAGACATCACGCGTTAATGGATGAGAAGAGTAATCGCAGTGGACGGATGTACACAGTCCAAAAAAACATGCGGACGGATGTACAAAGTCCAAAAATGCGGACGAAAGTCAAAAAAAAAAGAGGACGGATGTACAAAGTCCAAAAAAAACATGCGGACGGATGTACAAAGTCCAAACAATAGTTGCTCCTTGTAAGAGGAGGCAACACGCGACCTTCCTCCGCAACCACAAGACATGAAACTGGCAAAAAAATGAGGAGAGGGGAGGGGCTACAGTAGTATCTCTGAGAGAGCGCGATAGGAGGCCACATGCGCGCGCCAATTCAAATTTCAATGCTTAATAATCGCAGTGGACGGATGTACAAAGTACCAAAAAAATGTGCGGGCGGACGGATGTACAAAGTCCAAAAAAAGAGGACGGATGTACAAAGTCCAAATCCAATAGTTGCTCCTCCTAAGAGGAGGCAACACACGACCTTCCTCCGCAACCACAAGACATGAAACTGGCAAAAAAAATGAGGAGAGGGGAGGGGCTACAGTAGTATCTCTGAGAGAGCGCGATAGGAGGCCACATGCGCGCGCCAATTCAAATTTCAATGCTTAATAATCGCAGTGGACGGATGTACAAAGTACCAAAAAAATGTGCGGGCGGACGGATGTACAAAGTCCAAAAAAAAAGAGGACGGATGTACAAAGTCCAAATCCAATAGTTGCTCCTCCTAAGAGGATGCAACACACGACCTTCCTCCGCAACCACAAGACATGAAACTGGCAAAAAAAATGAGGAGAGGAGAGGGGCTACAGTAGTATCCCTGAGAGAGCGCGATAGGAGACCACATGCGCGCGCCAATTCAAATTTCAATGCGTGTGCTATTTGGTGCATGCTGACACCAATAGGGTCTAGCCGTCGCCATATTGTCAATAAAATGGCTGCAAAAAAAAGCTGCAAAAAAGGTCCTACAAGTGGCCGAGTCGCTGGTGGACGGATGTACAAGGTCCAAAAAACAACAAATAAACGCAAGTTCCTCGACGACAGACAGCACGCGTTAATGGATGAGAAGAATAATCGCAGTGGACGGATGTACAAGGTCCAAAAAAAACAAATAAACGCAAGTTCCTCGACGACAGACAGCGTTGATGGATGAGGAGAGTAATCGCAGTGGACGGATGTACAAGGTCCAAAAAAAACAAATTAACGCAAGTTCCTCGACGACAGACAGCACGCGTTAATGGATGAGGAGAGAAATCGCAGTGGACGGATGTACACAGTCCAAAAAAACATGCGGACGGATGTACAAAGTCCAAAACATGCGGACGAAAGTCAAAAAAAAAAGAGGACGGATGTACAAAGTCCAAAAAAAACATGCGGACGGATGTACAAAGTCCAAATACAATAGTTGCTCCTTGTAAGAGGAGGCAACACGCGACCTTCCTCCGCAACCACAAGACATGAAACTGGCAAAAAATGAGGAGAGGGGAGGGCTACAGTAGTATCTCTGAGAGAGCGCGATAGGAGGCCACATGCGCGCGCCAATTCAAATTGCAATGCTTAGTAATCGCAGTGGACGGATGTACAAAGTCCAAAAAAATGCGGGCGGACGGATGTACAAAGTCCAAATCCAATAGTTGCTCCTTCTAAGAGGAGGCAACACACGACCTTCTTCCGCAACCACAAGACATGAAACTGCAAAAAAAATGAGGAGAGGGGAGGGGCTACAGTAGTATCCCTGAGAGAGCGCGATAGGAGGCCACATGCGCGCGCCAATTCAAATTTCAATGCGTGTGCTATTTGGTGCATGCTGACACCAATAGGGTCTAGCCGTCGCCATATTGTCAATAAATGGCTGCAAAAAGGCTGCAAAAAAAGGTCCTACAAGTGGCCGAGCCGCTGATGGACGGATGTACAAGGTCCAAAAAAAACAACAAATAAACGCAAGTTCCTCGACGACAGACAGCACGCGTTAATGGATGAGAAGAATAATCGCAGTGGACGGATGTACAAGGTCCAAAAAAACAAATTAACGCAAGTTCCTCGACGACAGACAGCATGCGTTAATGGATGAGGAGAGTAATCGCAGTGGACGGATGTACAAAGTCCAAAAAAACATGCGGACGAATGTACAAAGTCCAAAAAAAAAGAGGACGGATGTACAAAGTCCAAATCCAATTGCTCATTCTAAGAGGAGGCAACACACGACCTTCTTCCGCAGCCACAAGACTGAAACTGGCAAAAAAATGAGGAGAGGGAGGGCTACAGTAGTATCCCTGAGAGAGCGCGATAGGAGGCCACATGCGCGCGCCAATTCAAATTGCAATGCTTAGTATCGCAGTGGACGGATGTACAAAGTCCAAAAAAAATGCGGGCGGACGGATGTACAAAGTCCAAAAAAAAATGCGGGCGGACGGATGTACAAAGTCCAAAAAAAAAGAGGACGGATGTACAAAGTCCAAATCCAATAGTTGCTCCTTCTAAGAGGAGGCAACACACGTCCTTCGTCCGCAACCACAAGACATGAAATTGGCAAAAAAAAAATGAGGAGAGGGAGGGGCTACAGTAGTATCCCTGAGAGAGCGCGATAGGAGGCCACACGCGCGCGCCAATTCAATTTCAATGCGTGTGCTATTTGGTGCATGTGGTCACCAATAGGGTCTAGCCGTCGCCATATTGTCAATAAAATGGCCGCACATCTCCTACCCTATAGCTGCAACAAAACCCTACAAGTGACCGAACCTCTGATGGACGGACGACCTTCCTCGGCGACAGCGCGATAATGAATGAACAGAGGGAGCGGGGGGGGGGGGGGGGGGGGGGGGGGAGCGCGAGAACCAAATGAAACGCAAATTCAAATTGCGTTTCATTTGGGTTCTAAACAAAAGATAAACAAAATTTCAATCAACACAATGTATTCACACGAACAACGACGCAAACAACAATGTGCCAAAATATAACGAAGAACAAATGATGAGTCAAATGACGACAATATGAGAATATTTGTGTGTAATTTGCAGACTTACGAAAATATGAGGACAAAGCATTCACTCATGTCGGTTATGAAAAACCTAGCCAACTGCTTCTTGATATTTTTCGGTGGATAATATTTGGAGCCTATCGAACTGTGGAACGTTTGCAGAAGCAAGCATCAATCCACATCTGACTCTCTTCTGTTGCTCTGTAAATAAATTAAACGAGTGTAATATCAAATAATTGTCCTACTATAATGGGGTTTTGTATGCTAGCATGTGGTAAGTAATTATCTGAAACTAACTGAATGCACAAGTATACATCATCATGTTGTCGTCCACCAGTTCTCTGACCCATGGCGGGATGGTATCATCGTCGAGAATCAGAATGCCACCGTGCACAATGAACAACTTGGCCCAAGTCACAGCCGGACGGAAAGCCTCCTGTATAGAATATTTACTTTGGCATGGCGACAATGAAACAATTAGAGCACACCACAGTGGAGAAGACAGCAACGATGTAATTGCGCATGCGAATTGCGCGAACAGCAATCTCGTCCGAGAGTCGACCACAGAAAGTGCGAGCATGCGACGTTTGTCACCTGCGCTGGCGTCCGCATCGATTACGGATACGTCGAATGCGCAATCGCTGCGGGATTGGCGACAGTCTGAGTTCTCGGTAAAATGTCAATTTGTATTTTTTTTTGTACACTCACATTTGTAATGCCTTCGCATAAATCAGTCGCTGCGTCATCCTCGTCGTCCACATCATCATCACTCACTTCCTCATCGTCCGTATCATCATCGTCCGCACCCTCGTCATCCGCATCCTTCTCATCCGTATATTCATCATCATCATCTTCCTCATGCTGCATTAGTGAATCTGGGAAGACAAATGCGGAGTCGGTTAATCGCAGGAAGTGAAAGTGGAGGTGGAATCACAACGATAACAATTAAGTCTTCTATATTCCAGTTTGAAGCGCGCGCGCTTGCCTGGTCCGGCACCGGACCAGAACGGGGTTTCCAGGCCGCTTTATAGGATGAATATCGATTTTCCGCCCTTTTTAATGCCCTTTTTAATTTGGTGCATGCGGTCGCCGGTAGGGTCTAGCCGTCGCCATATTGCCAATAAATGGCCGCACATCCCCTACCCTAAAGATGCAACAATAGCCCTACAAGTGACCGAACCGCTGACGGACGGATGTACAACGTCAAAAAGACCCTTCCCATCAGCGGATCGCAGTGGACGGTACAAAGTCCAAAAAAAAAAATGCGGACGGATGTACAAAGTCCAAAAAAAAATGCGGACGGATGTACAAAGTCCAAAAAAAAAGAGGACGGATGTACAAAGTCCAAATCCAATTGCTCATTCTAAGAGGAGGCAACACACGACCTTCTTCCGCAACCACAAGACATGAAACTGACAAAAAAAAATGAGGAGAGGGGAGGGCTACAGTAGTATCTCTGAGAGAGCGCGATAGGAGGCCACACGCGCGCGCCAATTCAAATTGCAATGTGTGTGATATTTCCTTCATGCGGTCACCAATAGGGTCTAGATTTTGCCGCCATCATCATGAATAACACACCTGTACCTCGGTCGCCGCAGCATACGATCTTCTTATGTGGGTACGCTGAAAAACTGAAGAAAAGAAAAAAAATAATAAAAAAAAAAACGTGGCAAACGGGAGATATCCTCGTATGACCGGTCACGTGAAACCGAAATCGATAAACGATGAAAAAAATCACATTTCTGCATTTATCATGCTAAATGACACAATTAGCGTGCATACTACTCTCATACAAAAAAACACCCCCTACCCTACTGGCGGATTCGCAAGCGAAACAATATGCTCATATTGAGCACCGCAAAAAAAAAGTGCTTAAAAACTCGGGCATAATTCACAAACAAAACTACATTAAACAATCTTATACATTAAACAATCTATTATGTGTGAAGGGGGTCAGTATTATTAATAATGGTCATTATTAATTAGTGCTACGCTCGTCGAGGAGTCGACGACCCTTAGGATTGCGATGCGCGACGAAATCTTCAGATGCGAGCCATAGATCAATCACGAGTTCCACAGCTCTTGCATACGATCCACACGGATTAGGATCATGTGCGTACTTGGAAACGGGAAAGTAGTCTTTAGCCACTTGCGAAAGTAACCAATTTCAGCGACCGCACACGTGTCCTGGAACAACTCGATACTGCTGCCGATATAGTGCAAATTCTGCAGCGAAAAAAAGTCACAAACTCACACCGCATAGTCTCAGGCCATAATACGCACACCGGGCGTTTGTCTCAATCTCCAGCGTGCTCTCCACACTGTTTGCTGACTCTTGGATCACGCGCCATCTTTAATAATGAAACGCATGAAAAAATTACACACGACAACGACTTTACCACATACCTGCCATGAGCGTTGCCGAATAACGCTATCTGCAAGTCAGAGAGGGCTCACACACGGCGAACACATCTCTACTCGTGGCTCCCGCTCGTAGGATGCCCGCATCAGTAGGGTCGTACTTGAGCCACTTGTTTGTTGCCCGAAAACTGAATTATGAACGTGTTACAAGCAAAACTCATTTGGGCAACCGCATCGGCAAAGTGCCGTGTGCTTACATGCGGCCTAAACCACCACATACCCTCCATTTTGCCTCGGCTCGCACTCTATTGAACACCTTCTTTTTACATTGATCAGTCTGCTTCCTTTGTCATCATTTTCGGTTCAATCTTCGAGAAGTACTCTAAATTTGCAGAAAGGTAAAAAAAGTAAATATCAGGATAGTTCAATAACACGCCGCAGCTCACCATAAACTTGGCCGTCGCCTTCTTAGTTGTTCGGTTGTATCCTCCTTCGCCGTTATCCAATGTCTTTGCGAACCGTGTCGCGAAAATCGCGTCGATAGCTGAGAAAAAGACTGAGATTTCGTTTGTCTGTCGTCGTCGTAGCAGACGTCGTTAAAGCCACAGTCAGTCCGTTTTTTTAACACAACCGCCCAAAAAAATACACATGTACTCACACAAAATAGTACCCGAAAGACAGTATACAAAAGTCATGGCCATTTCCAGGGTCTATTTTCGGCACCTCCCCCCCCCCCCCTCCAATCCATTCAACACGCTCTTACCGGATAATAGAGCACGACCACGTCTACTCAATAGAGGATCATTGACGAAATTGTGCACGTAATTGTTGCGTGCGGGCTAATTATATCGTGGATGGCAGTGATGTATCCGCCGTTACATAAATCCACGCGAGTGATTTGATGGTCGACCATAGGATTTACGTTCTGCAAGTGTCTGTATTTATATCCTCGTGGAATGAGATGAACAAAACAAAATAAAAAATAAAATACTACACAATTTACATGCATACCTTCATCGCGAAAATTTTGTCGTATATGAATGCCGTTCCCCCGGGTCCGCCCGGGGGTGGGGTCATGATCCGGCGAAGGTCTTCGACTGGGTTAATCCCGTCAAACGAAAGCCAATCGCCGCGTCCAAAGTTATTGGGCGGAAAGTCAACCGCGCATATGGCCTCCTTGGTGGGGACAGCGTCCAAAATGTTCCATCTGGATCCGATGATGAACCTACAATACCACACCGAGTTACTCACGTTTTCCCATTGATAATCTAAACTGAAAAAAAGTCTGCAAAAAACTGACTGTGCGTGCAGATCACATAGCGCGTGCGTGTCACTGAAATACTGTGTCACGACCCTGTCCACCACCGCAGTGTTATTGGGATCACTGTGCAGATAGGTGTTGATGGCGCTCGCGAACGTGTCCAGTGCATTGTGCATCGCAGTTTTTCCATCGTCCACACTCGAGGGTTTACGCATAGCCTGAAAACAAAAAAAAGCTTCGCATATCAAACATGCTACAGCAGTAATTGTTGGTTGTATCAATCAACCACATCCGCATCACTCACAGTCGTCTGCGTGTGCAATATTGCAACACGTATAATCCCGTGAAGAGTCATGCCGCATTGCACGTAGCTGATCACATTTGCGCATGAACCGGATTCATACCGGGAAACAATCTCATCATCTCGCGAACATACGGCGCCGAAACCACGACTAAACAACTCTGAAAATTTACACAAATTTACAATGTCAACACAACAAAACAACAACTTTGTCTCCGTCTACTCCTCCTGCACCTTCTTGTGGCTCATCTAGCACTCCCTGAATTACGTTGCAATTCACACCGCAACGACTCTCGCGCGTATGATGCCGTTGTAGTTACCACTCACCGAAACGACTCCTCCAACGACTGTCTCATTCCACGAGTCGGTATCGAAAACGCGAAGAATAGCACATCTCCGATCCTTTGACATTCTCAATAATCTACCTGCAAATAAAAAAAAAATATTTACATGCGCAACCATCCACCTTTTGCAGTGGACAATAATATACGCAAGCGCACGCGAACAAACATACAATCGTGTTGTTGTTCATTCGAATCCTGTCGATTACGTGCGAGCGATTCGCTGCTCCATGTTCATGTATCTGCCCGTATACTCGCGGTCCAACGCACAAAATATGAGATGCTTCACGAATGCGGCCAGATCTGCCTGCATTTCTGCTTATTATCTACTAATGAAACAGCATTACGGATGCGTACCTTCACGCTGATCAATAAGAGAGAAGTCGCTCCGGACAAAGGAGTATGAACTTATGCCAGATCTCGATGGAGGGCTGATCATACGTTCGACGCCCGACTCGATAATACCTTCGACGTGAGGAATCGTCAAGCCCACCTCACAACCATTTACCACGACCAGCTTAAAAAAAATTAATGTGTACTTTTTTCACGCTATAATATATCCACATATATTCCGACTTACAATTTTTCCTCCTCTAAAAAATGTGCTCTTCGCAGACGGCACTATTGGCACTCCATCACGATTCCGAATTCGAGCTCTTCCGCGTTTCCTTCAGTCATCTCGGTCTCCAAGTCAGAGATGCGCGAACAGCTGTAAAAAAATATTAGGTGTGCAATTGATATTGAGAGTTTTTTTTTCGTCCCAGCATATCGTTGTCATCATCATCATCGTTGTCGTGCTCACCACCACCACCCAAATGCGGCCAATGGAAAGCGCATACGTAACTTAAACAAGACCGAAAAAAATTAAATAGGCATTTACGCATAATCCCCCCCCCCACTGGTCACTAATAAGGCATATTTCTGGCCGATAAGCAACAACCAGAAGGATAATGGAACGCCGGTATAAATCGCCGACATAAGCTACATACCGGCCTAAGCTGCGTGGAACGCCGGCCTAAGCACACACAACATTCTAAACACTGAGCACTAAGCATTTTTTATATAGAGTGACACCTAGTGATAGACAAAACACCGGGAGGCGGAGAGCCTAAGCAAACAACAGCAACAAAAAAAAAAACACTTACGTAACCAGACGGTATGGTCGAATGAAGCGTCCACGTTCGGCCTCAAACAGGTTCTCCACCGCGCACACACTCATCAAGATGTTTTCCATAGTTTTAGCTGAGCCAGTTGAAGGCACAAAAATCTGGAATTTACATTATTTAGGAGAAAATAATCGGAACATTTATAGTTTGATGGTGATAAAGCGAGTGAAGCAAAAAAGTGCCACAATCAGCTTACAACGATGGTCGGAAATCGGTAGTGCCCGTCATCGTAGACGCGCCGGAGCTCACGGGTATTCGGCTGTCCAATCATCTCCCCACGGAAGACACGTCCGAGTTTGAAAGCATCAGACTTAACTTTCGCATGAATGCAATGGCCGCATTCTTCATCCGTTTGCTGTAAGGAACAAAGAACAACGGAATGCTACTTTCAGCAGCTACGATTACTTAATGGATTCAGGCATTTTTGAGACTCCTCCCTTTGTCGGCGCAAAATCATCATCATCCTGCTTATCTATTTGCGCATCGGTGTGAATCTTCTCATTCATCCCCAGAAGACTGACAAATCCTCTGAGAGCGGCGTTCTCAGCGGCAAGTTTGCATTCGGAATGGGAGACTGTCGATGTCCACGCACAATACTGAAAAAGAAAACAACAGCAATGATTTCATTCTTTCGAATGTGCACAATGTTGTCCTTACTTCCTGTTGATACGATGCCTCCGTTCCAACCAGTGGGCTGGATCAAGTGGTACTTTGGCGATGTGAAACGGCAAGTGGGAATAGCCATTTCGCAAGAGCCTGTAAAACCCGAAACAATCAGTATCCACTCTCACCCCCCCCCCCCATCATTCGCTCTCTTACCCCCTGATGTCGTTTTCCAGTATTGACGAATCGGTTCCACTCAGTACCAGCATTTGTGGACACGTCGACGAGGCATTCCGGCCGCCACCTCGCTCGTCTCCATTTTCGGAGCCATTGCATTTAGCGTTGAAATGAGGCACTATAAAAGGCAAACTTTAAGAGAGGAAAAAAAAGAATATTACCGAATACGCAGACGAGTTGCCAACTTGCACCTCATCAATGCTACAACGCGCGCACGTGCTACATCCAAGAACTGAAACAAACAAAAAATTACGTTCCCTAATTTAACTATGGATTTGGGAACGACGCACCCGTTCCGCCTGTGTGGCCGGCAGCATAACGTGGTCGACGTGACCAATGACAGGATTGTAAGCGTTGTTGTGGTCCACTAACGGATGTGTGTATCCAGCGACCGCGGAATGCGACACGCCCTGGACATTATGCATGTAGTTGGGACTAGTAATTTACCACGCTAAAAAAAAAGTAATGGAGGGGGTGAGAGTGTAGACACTTTCTGACCTGCTGAGTGATGAGGTACTTCACTGTAGCTAGAGCCGTTGACGCAGACGGAGTAACGTGAATAGACTTGGTGAGCGTTGAAACAGGTCGGTCCATTGCGCCACGTCGGACGCTCGAGGTATCGGTTGTTCGTTCGATGTATTTGTCAATCACCAAGCGCGCCTGGAATTATACCCGATAATTTAATTTAAAAAAAGCCCCATCGCCATCATCAACAACAATAACTAGAACCGCCAGGAGTGCTTAACGCCACAACGGCGACAATTAGGGTCTATTTATGGACGTGATTGCAACAACACAGGCATAAGAATGTGAGCAACGAAAAGCAAGTAGTAATAAATAAAATACACTCACAGCCACAGACTTTCCGAAACCCGGCGGGACAACGCCGTATACAACATCATACTTCTCGAGCGCACTGACAAACGCTTCGATGAAGGGAGGCGGTTCCATATCGACAATTGGAATAGCGTTAAAGGCATCTTGCTTCTGTCGAATTGTATCAATGCGCCAATTGGGATCCATATCTCTCAGGTTCGTATGTATATTCGGGTCAGCCAAGCGCATCCATCGCTCAAGATTGCTGAAATTCATGTGTCATCAATAAAGCCCTCCAAATTTTGCCCACGCCCCCCCCCCCCCCCTCCTATAATTATACCTAACGCTTATAAGTCCAGGTGACTCGAACCACGACGGCGATCATCCTTCAAACGCTCAATGATTTGTTCCCATCGTTTAATCGACTGGCCATCCTCATCGTGCTTGCGGAGATCATCCCAATCGATCACGGTCCCAGCGTCCTCGAAGCACACGCGATTCGGATACGGGGGAAAACCTGAAATAATAATAACTCAACAAAAAAAAACGCCTACTCGATAATGACTTACGTGAGTAATGATTGAAGTAGCGGCCACTGTGGGCGTAGACCACTTGGGTCCCGATTGCACGAGCACGCGCCTGTTGGCGTACATCGCTCGACTGCGACTCACACGCACACGCACACACACGCGCGCGATTGAATGACAAAGTTCCTATAATTCTTCGGTTGTTCCAATTTTGCAAATATAAAATACCCCTATTATCGGCCACAACAAAAAGTCCTATAGATGAGCCTATAGTTTTTTATTTCGACGTTTGTACGATTCGATACGAGTGGCCACGATAGGGTCTATATTTTGCAACCATGATTTGCAAACCTGTACCCCGACCACAGCAGCAGACGATCTTCCTACGTGAGCGCACAGGCTGAAAAGGCTAAGACTAAGACTGAAAAGGGGAAAAGTGAATTGCTAAGGAAAAAAAACGTGGGCCATTTTCGACAAATCGCAAGCGGGAGATATCCATCGTAGGACCGGTCACGTGAAACCGAAAAAAAAATGTACCAATAATCGAGGAAAAAAAACACATTTATAAAATTAGCATGCAAAAACGGTACAATTAGCGTGAATACTACACTATCACAAAAAAACACTACCATGTGGGCGGATTCGCAAACAAAACTGTGCTCATAATGAGCGCCACAAAAAAAGTTCTTAAACTCGGGAATAATTTTCAAGAAAACTACATTAAACAATCTATTATGAGTAAGAAGCGGTGTAGAGAGGGATATAGAGAGAGGGGGGGGGCATGGGTTAGACGAAATTAATGAAAGAAAAACACATTAGTCAATCTATTAGGAAAAGACGAATTTAACGAAAGAAAAAAAAACACATTAGTCAATCTATTAGGAGAAAGGGAGACGATAAAGATGGAAGGGGGGGGGGGGGGGGGGTGTGTTGAAGGAGGCGTGGCCAGTTAATTAGCGCTATTGGTCGATGAATTTGTAACCAAGAGAATTGCGACGCACGACGAAATCTTCAGATGCGAGCCACAGATCAATCACGAGCTCCACAGCCTACGCATACGGTCCTCGCGGAACAGGGTCATATGCGTACTTGGAAACGGGAAACGTATCCTTCAGCCACTTGCGGAAGTTACCAATTTCAGCGACCGCACACGTGTCCTGGAACAACTCGATACTGCTGCCGACATAGTGCAAATTCTGCAGCGAAAAAAAAAGACAAACTCACATCGCATAGTCTCAGGCCATAATACGCACACCTGGCGTTTGTCTCAATCTCCAGCGTGCTCTCCACACTGTTTGCTGACTCTTGGATCACGCGCCATCTTTAATAATGTAACGTATGGAAAAAATACACACGACAACGACTTCACCACATACCTGCCATGAGCGTTGCCGAATAACGCTATCTGCAAGTCAGAGAGAGGCTCGCACACTGCGAACGCTTCGGGCGTGAATGTATTTAGCTTGTACTTATCCACTCTTACGACGCTCGCATCAGCAGAATCATACTTGAGCCACTTATTGTTGTCGCAAGCTAAATTGTGAACGTGTTACAAACAAAGCTCATTTGAGTAACCGCATCGGCAAAGTGATGCGTGCGTGCGTGCAGCAACGTACACGACAACATACCCTCCATTTCATTTCGGCTCGCACCCTATTGAGCACCTTCCTTTTGCGAATGTCCGGCGAACTTCCCTCATTGACATTTCCGGGTCCATGCGACGCGTAGTAATCTAAATTTATAAAAAAAAATCTTTAAAAAATAAAAAAAAATAGCACAATAACACGATCCGTCCACCGCTCACCATAATACTTGGCCGTCGCCTTCTTAGTTGCTCGGTCGTACCCTCCTTCGCCGGTATTCAACGTCATTGCGAATCGCGTCGAAAATATCGTGTCGATGGCTGAAAAAAAGTATTTTGTTTGTCTGTCATCGTTAAACCCGTTGCCATTCATAGGGCCTATCTTTTGCCCCCCCCCCCCAAAAAAAACACACACAAAAAAGTAGCCGAAATCATGTATATAAAAGTAGTGGCCATTTCTAGAGACTATTTCTCACCTCATTCTCTTAAAGTCACACACATACATGCACATATACGAGCACACAAATAATAGACGAAACATGAATAGAGAACAAGATCTTCTTACCAGAGAATAGTGCACGACCACGTGTACTCAGCAAGGGATCATCGGTGAAGTTGTACACATAAGTGTTGCGAGATGGAGCAATGATGTCTTTGACGGAACCGATGTGTCCCGCATTGTACAGATCAAGCGCGAGTGACTTTATGGTCGACATAGGAGCTTGCGCTCTGCAATATACCCTCGTGGTATGTGGTGTACAAAAAAACAACAAAATCACACACATAACACGACGATTGACAACATACCTTCATCGGCGAAGATTTTGCTGTAGATGAAGGCCGTACCGTCTGGTCCGTCCGGAGAAGGAGTCATGATCCGACGAAGGTCTTTAACTGGGTTAATCCCATCAATCGAGAGCCAATCGCCGCGTCCAAAGTTGTTGGGCGGAAAGTCAACCGCGCATATGGCCTCATTGGTCGGACAGCGTCCGCGATGTTCCATCTGGATCCGATGATGAACCTGTAAGACCACACCGAATAAGCTGCTCACAAGTTTCACCACCCCCCCCCCCCCCCAAAAAGTCCGTCTAAATTTAAAAAAAAAAACAAATCGACGAGCAAACTAACTGTGCGTGCAAATCACATAGTGCGTGTGTGTCACTGAAATACTGCACCACCATCCTGTCACTCTTCGTAGCGTTATTGGGATCATTGTGCAGGTAGGTGCTGATGGCGCTCGCGAACGTGTCCAGTGCATTGTGCATCGCTGTTTTTCCATCGTCCGCACTCGAGGGCTTATGCAGGGCCTGATAGCAAAAAAAAAAGATGCGTCACAAACAACACGTGTTAGAATAGCAATTGTTGCTCAACCATTCACCCGTCCACATCACTTACGGTAGTCTTCGAATGCAGGATCGCGACGCGGATAATTCCATGCAATGCCATGTTGCATTGCACATAGCTAATCAGCATTTGAGCGAGAGTCGATTAACTCCAGGGAACAGTCTCATCATCTCGCCGACGTACGGTGCCGGACGCACGTCGAGTACACCAACACCTGAGCACTGTTTTTTTTTAACATACGAGAGAGAAAAAAAGTACAACTAACCGAAGTTTCTTCTAGATCAGAAGGTGCATCCTCTTCTAACACGCCCTGAATAATGTTGAAATTCACATCGCTACAACAATGAACTCATGCTACTGCTTCCGCTAGTAGCTCTACTCACCGCAACAAGACCTCCGACCGTGGTTTCATTCCACACATCCGAGTGAAAAACACGAAGATATGCTTTGGTCGGATCGCCATACTGTCTCAGAAAGTCCACCTGCAACAAACATGTGCACTACTACATGCGCAACCGTTCATCTGCGGCGGAAAAGAAAACATACAATCGTATTGTTATTCATTCGAATTCTGTCGATTACGTGCGAGCGATTCGGTGCTCGGTATATCCCTTTGAATGCACGTGGCCCAACACACAAGATGTGATGTGCGTCTCGAGTGCGTCCACCTCTTCCTGTATTTGCAATACTTATTGCTGCTAGATAACAATGAACAAGCAAAAAAAAGAAAGAGCGCGCGCGCCAATGCGTACCTTCACGCTGATCAATAAGAGAGAAGTCGCTCCGGACAAAGGAGTATGAACTTATGCCAGATCTCGATGGAGGACTGATTATACGTTCGACGCCCGATTCGACAATTGCTCCGACGACGGGAATTGTCAACCCAATTCACATCCGTTTACAACGATCAACTAAAAAAAAATCAATGTGTATTTTTCACACTATAATATATTCAGAAAAAAAATCAATGTGTATTTTTTCACACTATAATATATTCAGACTTACAATTTTTCCTCCTCCAAAAAATGTACTTTTCGCAGACGGCACTATTGGCACTCCATCACGATTCCGAATTCGAGCTCTTCCGGCGTTCCGTCAGTCATTTCGGTCTCAGAATCAGTGGTGCGCGAACAGCTGTAAAAATAATAGTTTGACAATTGAAATCATTGTATTGTTTGTTGCCCCCTCCCATCAAAACGTATACAATGATCGACGTCAACTTCATCGTCATTGTTCTCACCGCCACCACCACCCAAAATAGGAAAAAAAACGAAATAAACATTTTTTAATATTATCTTTTGTAATGGCGAAAGGTATGGCCTATTTCTGACCACGACCACCACTAATACGGAAGGCATATGTCCTGAAGCAGATAGAACCAAAAAACTGCAAAAAAAAAACGGCGGCCTAAGCTGCGTGGGACGCCAACCTAAGCATTCTTTTTAGCCGAGCACTGAGCACTAAGCATTTTTTTTTGAAAGACGCATCTTAACAACCAAACGCCATTGAGCGGAGCGGAGAACTCCGGCGCACAAACAAACAACAAAGCAATGCTCACGTCACTACACGGTATGGTCGAATATATCGCCCGGTTCTTCCTCAAGCAGATTCTCCGTATTACGCAAGCCAAACAATATGCCATCCACCGTTTCGCGGTGCCAGTCGAAGGCACGAAAATCTGGAATTCACATTAATAAGCAGTAAAGGGAAGCAAAAAAAATAGTGTCGTGGACAACTTACAATGATCGTAGGAAATCGGTGGCACGACGTCTCAATTTCCAAAATGCGCTCCCGATATTCATTCAGTTCGCATGCAGTCGACCTGACCCTTCCCGATTCCATGTTGTCGAGAATTCTCCTTTTCTCTATGTAATCGTTTTTGGCACGGATGGCATCGTCTTTGAACAACTTAATGACTGTAATAACCGCACACGTGATCCTTTTTCTGAAAAAAAGGATATCAGCAAGTAGCTTTCAGTAGCTACGATTACATAATGAATTCGAGCTTTCCTCCAGTCGGCTTCGTAAACTCAACATCCTCGTTATCTATTTGTGTGTCGGTGAAAACGTTATCACGCCAACACAAAAGTCTGGACAATTCATCGGAGAGCGGCGTTCTCAGCGGCAAGTTTGCATTCGAAGGGGGAGGATTCAGATGTCCACGCAGAATACTTAATACAACAACAATAGTGATATTCCGGATGCGCACCGTACTATCCTTACTTCCTGCTGATACGGTGTCTTCGCGCCTTCCATATGTCGGGATCACTCGGAATTATGACGGAGTGAAACGACAGGCGTTTAAAGCCTTTTAACAAGAGTCTGCAAAACGCGATCGATCATTACACCCTCTCAGCACCCCCTTCCTATCCATCCTCCCCAACTCTCGCCACTCTCTTACCTGTGGATATCGATTTGCAGCGTTGGCGAATTGCTTCCACTTAGTATGAGGCAACGGTCAAAGCGACGACGAGGCACGCCAGCCTCTAGATTGTCCGTCTCATTCCATTCCGAGGCCATTCCGTTTAGCGTTGAAATGAGGCACTATAAAAGGCAAACTTTAAGAGAGGAAAAAAAGAATATTACCGAATACGCAGACGAGTTGCCAACTTGCACCTCATCAATGACTACAACGCGCGCACGTGCTACATCCAAGAACTGAAACAAACAACAAATTACGTTCCCTAATTTAACTATGGATTTGGGAACGACACACCCGTTCCGCCTGTATGGCCGGCAGCATAACGTGGTCGACGTGGTCCATGACAGGATTGATGTTGCCGTCGTGGTCCATCATGGCGTGCGGGTATCCAGCGACAGCGGGCTGCCACACCACATCCTGAGCATTAGGCATGTAATTAACCAGGTAAAAAATATGACGGAAGACACCGTTTTCTTACATGCTGTGCGATTAGAAATTTTGCAGTAGATTCAGCCGTTGACGCAGACGGAGTAACGTGGATAGACTTGGTGAGCGTCCAAGTGGGTCGATCCATGGCGCCACGTCGGACGGTCGATGTATACGTTTTTCGATCGATGAACTTGTCAATCACCAAACGCGCCTGAAATTATACTCGAATGGTTAAGTTAATATAAAAAAAACACAAACCACCAACAACAATAACAAGAACAAGAACCGTAACGCCACAACTGTGATAATTAGGGTCTATTTGTGGCCGTAACTACAACAACACAGACAAGCATGTGAGTAACGAAAAAAGCAAATAGAAAAAATAGACACTCACAGCCACGGATTTGCCAAATCCTGACGGCACCACGCCGTATACAACATCATACTTCTCGAGTGCACTGACAACGCTTCGACGAAGGGATGCGGTTCCATATCGGCAATTGGAATAGCGTTAAACGCATCTTGCTTCTGTCGAATCGTGTTAGCGCGCCAGGTGCAATCCATATCACGATCATTCAAGAGCACATTTGGATCAGCCATGCGCATCCATCGTTCAAGATGGCTGAAACTCACGTGTGTAAGCTCTTTAGTGACACAGGTTTCGTCCCTGATTATACCTGACGATTACAGATCCTGGTGTTTCGAGCCACGACGGGCGTTCGCCCCTCAAACGCGCAATGATATTCTCCCATCGTTTGATCGATTGCTCATCTCCATTGTGCTTGTGGAGATCATCCCAACAATCCAATGTCTCCACGTCCTCGTATCGCAAGTGAACCGGACAATGGGACCATTCTGAAATAGCAATAATAATGGAAAAAAATAGACTACACGACAATGAGTAAATAGTTTTTAAAAAATGTTAAAAATAGAAAAAAAGCGTAAAGACTTACGCATATAGTGGTAAAGGTATCGGCTGTAGGGAGAAGACCATTCGGAGCCAGATCGTACCAACACGCGTCTGTTGGCATACATCGTTCAACACGCGACTCACACACACGCACGCACACGCGCAGTGAGCGAGATGACAGAGGAAAGGGAGGGGGGGGAGGGTACGCAGACGAACGCAGACGAAAGAGTGACCTCAAAATGATATTATAAAGGGACGCAGACCAAACAACGGGACACAAACAGACACGCTTCCAGTCATAGAGATAATTGCACACGGTCTTGGATACCGTTCAATCATTGACACAAGTTCGACAAATCTCCGATCAACATTGAAACTTCTTTTATTATTGTCAACGCAAAAAAAGAATATAGTGAAAAAATACGCAAACAATGAATCGTTCCAACCGCATGGAACGCGCTTCCGAGTGCTCACAACTACCGAGTGATTCGCAAACAGCGAAGGAAAAAAGAGAAATGTACAAATGATATACTCCTACTACTAATTATTGTAAAAGTAAACAATGAACGTTTTCGATTTATCAATAATGTTTATATTCTGGAGATTGTCCGCGATCGTGTACGGAGGCCAGATCGCAGGCTTGGGCTTGGGCGAATCGTTGAGTTCGTCGCGAGACGGTGCAGTGGACCTACAGCCAGTGGAGTTCCTGGCGCCGGGGTATGAATACATGAGCGCACATTGATATGAGTCCTCAGTAGATGCTCCTGGAACACGAAAATATTACTAAAGGTCAGCAATAGACCCTATTTCCGGCTGCGTACGAATAAGACAAAAGTCACGGGAAAACACTAACTCAAGAGACATCTGTGCTGCACGCCCCATTTATCCAGATCGGTGATCAGTGCTTGGTCCACGTCGCGACGTCTCTCTCCGCCACTACGATAACGCCACCGTAGAAGAGGAATCGACGCGCCCATCGTATACCAACAATGGCATCCGACTGTAAATGGAATAGTCAATTTTCGACTCGTGATGGGTATGTCACGTCATTATTCGTACCTCGTTAACGAACAAAGCAACGAAGTCATCGCACTTTCTCATCTCTTTCGTCAACGGCCCGACTTCCGGGAACTCGACTACGGGATGCGAAGCGATATCTCGCAAACAGTCAATTCTCGAGGAATTCAAATGCGCCTCCTTGAATGTGCGTGCATCGAAAGTGGCTATGCAGCCCGATTTCCAATCGCCTGAAATTCTCGACGTAATCACGTGTGTGTGTGTGCCCCTCATGACTTCTCGTGTACCGAACACCCCCCCCCCCCATTCTTCCCACTCACGGAGTTCAGTCCTTCGCAGACTCCCTTTTTGAGATCGAGTCCGAATAGCCATTTTTGGATCGGATCCTCCTTCTTCTTCGTCGTCTTCTTCTTCGTTGACTTCTTTTTCCGTGGATCAGATGTCGTCGATTTCGGATGACGAATGCTCTCACGAAATGTGTCGATGATGAGCTGTAATAGCGTTAATTTGTTTTATCGCTGGAAAAAAAGTAGGCTGTATAAGCAAATGTGTGCACACGTACCTTCTTCAGTACCGTGGTAATCACACGATCCCTGGACAAATTGAGAAAATCGTTGAACATCTCGCAAACGGCATTTTCATCTTCATTGAACGCACGCTCGAGAATTGCGGCTTCTCTGCGGTAGATCGTGACACCCGCCAGAGCGTTTTTGGCGAACAACTTGACGATATACTCGATCAAACGTGATTTTTCGCTTTCGCGAGCCGGAACGCGCCTTCCCTGAAAATGAATAACATTGGGATTACAGCCAACAATAGTCCATACTATTGGCCAATTTAATTTGTGTCGGCAACTGACCATACAGATCCTGGTCCTACATCATTTCCTCCTCTTCCTCCTCCTCCTTCCTTGTCGCGATTGGCGTCCGGAAGCATTTTGCAGTCGACTGCCTTCTGATACGTATTGCACGTAGGCATCTTGTAGATATCACAGCATCTAACGATCTGAAAAAAAGGTAATGCGAATGATAGGGGGGGGGGGGATAGCAAGCAGGCAACTATTCGGACCAAAAAAACGCACCATTTCGTTATAGCGCGCACGCGAGAGAAAGACGTCGATGTCCATGTTCTCTTCTATACGAGCCAATGTCCAACACTCGAATCTGGACATTCGATGACGAGCCTCACGGTTCACATCTTCGCTCCACGCACACAGGGAAGCCTCGAATTCACTCTCCATATCGGCTGGACAAATCTGGACACGTACCGTCACCACGAGACCCTGAACGACAACAGTGTTACTGAATAGTTGAGTGCGTGCTTGTGAGGCATTTCGGTGTAGTGAGGCATTTCGGTGTACGCTGGGGGGGGGGGGGGGGTACATACAAGTCTCTCTATATGTAGCAACGTTTCTACCCCCCCCCCTCCCATCATATTACACCGTTGCAATGTCGCAATCGTTTAGCCAATCCTGCTACCCGAGACTTACCTCGAGTTCTATGAGAAGATTCTTGTTCCAATCCTTATTCCCATGCATCTTCTTGTAGAACGCATCCATTTTTTTCAGAGACGCAAGCCCATTGCTTCCCTCAATCAACATCGCCTGCAATCGAATGCAGTGTCAACACGCTACTACGATACGCGACTAACCTTTCCACATGCAGGAGCATCTATGAATTTGATGAATTCTTTCGCGCGCGCCCACCTTCTCCGACGTCAACGACGACATCTTCGAATACCTTGCTCGTCATGAGAATCACTCTGCAATAGCGCGGAATAAACAAGTAACGAACATGCAATGAATTTGCAACCGGGCTAATAATAGACTCTATTAGTAACCAAACGACTACCAGATAATAATACCAGATAACTACCAGATAATAATAGATCCTTTTGTAGCCAACCCATGCGTATTTTGTTTTTATTTATTTTTTCACATTATACTACACATCAACTAACATTGAGCAAAAAAAAAACTAACGGAGGATTCTCGTTGAGCAAGGAAGCTGCGCTCGCTAATTGGCGGTGTTTCGCAGACGCAAGAATATCTGCAGTGATCGCAACCGATGCAGACTTTCCTCTGTTTGTGATGAGTGTGCACCATGCCATCAAGTTCACCAATGGTGTCTGAATGTCATGCATTAAGCAGTGTCGCACTCGCGACATTTATAGCTTCCTCTTACTTGAATTGTGTGATGGAACAGGTTCAGCTTCTTGCCGCCCACATTCGGTAAAACCCGATCCTTCTGCTTCTGTTTAGCTTGTCGCTCCTTCTTCATCATCTTCTGGCCCGTATGCTTCAGCTTCACCTTTCCCTCCTTATTCTTCATCTTCTGATTATTCCTCGTGGCACCATCATCATCGTCCTGCAACTGCACCGTAGGCCGTTTCACTCGAAACTTGGTAGGCAACAACCCACTGCCCCATCCTTTGATTTTTTTTCCGCATATAACCCACTGTCGTGGGCCGCTAGGGCCATGGATACTAGGAGCGCATCGAGCTTCGAAGTCAATAGGATGGGAGAGATCGAAGGTGGGGGGGGTGAGTTGTACCTCTGCCAGCACGGGGATATGATGGTGCGCAGACAGCCCGTCACATTGATCATCGCCCTCGCGTGGCATCTAAAAAATATGTTCATGATTCGAGTCAAAACTATTCCCTACACTAGCGGCAGTGACATATCCCCTCTAGGGATGTCTAAACGGTACTCTAAAAGTGGCACGTTTAGCCCCCCCTACGCTATATACTCCCTGATATCGGAAGCACTCTTCATTCCACATGCTCTCTCGTCGCAACTAGGGAAGAGGTAGGGGGGAGGGAGCTAAACGTGCCACGTTTAGAGTACCGTTTAACCAACCCTAATCCATCCCCTTTTTAAGTATTCGTCTCGAATGCTTACCCCGTTTTCCATCTTGCTCCTCTTCTTGGGGATAGGGGAAGAGTGCGTGGACGGCTTTCTCACCTTAGGCCTCGTGTAGTAGTGTACTTTTGATGTTCATCTACAACAAATTGTTCATTTTTTTTACTACAGGAGCCGATGATAGGGAGGGGGGGGGATAGAAACGTTGTTACGGCGGTTGCACACGTATTCGTTTCCCCTGTTCGTACCTTATCCATCATCTTCTCCTCCTTATTATTACCATCCTTCTCATCCTTCTTATTCACTCTATTCTCATCCTTATTCCTCTTCTTATTCTCATCCTTTTTCTTCTGCATATCAAGAGACGGATGCGCGAGCATCGGCTCATCCGTCATCACTTCATTACGCAATAATGCCATCATCTACAACAAATACTAATAAAAAAACTCATCAAATATTCGTAATCAACACATCAATAACAATGGCGCAATAACATCAAAGAGTGGAGAACATACCTCGCCCTGAGTCGGATGAGTGACCACAGGTGAAGATGCAGTGAGGTCGTCGTGTTGATGACATGTGGCCGCATGCGGAGTCACCGGCTGAAAAAATTTCCTTTTTTTTTAATTCGAGTCGAAAATAGACCCTAATAATGGCAGGGCGGTTAAATACCTCTTTCAGCGACGGTTGAGACGTGACCGCAGACGGTGTGACATTAATCTTGCACTCACTTTCGCCGTCTAAAGCGTGTTCGTTTTTTTATATAGTCGAAAAAAAACCCTATATGTGGCCGCTGCCCTCGAAAGTATTCGTTTCCCGTGTTCGTACCTCATACATCTTCTCCTTCTTAGCCTTCTTCTCCCTCTCGTCATTCTTATTAATCGTATTCTTCTTCTTAATCTTCTTGTCCTTCTCCTCTTTCTTATTTATCATCTTCATAACCTTCTTCTCCTTATCATCCTTTTTATCATCCTTCTTCTCTTTCTTCTTCTGCATATCAGGAGACGGATGCGCGAACATCGGCTCAACCGTCATCACTTCATTACGCAATAATGGCATCATCTACAACAAATACTAATAAAAAAACTCATCAAAGTATTCGTAATTAATACAACAATAGCAAGGACGCAATAGCATCAAAGAGTGGAGAACATACCTCGCCCTGAGTCGTCTGAGTGACCACAGGTGAAGATGCAGTGAGGTCGTCGTGTTGATGACATGTGACCGCATGCGGAGTCACCGGCTGAAAAAAAAATTCCTTTTTTATTCGAGTCGAAAATAGACCCTAATAATGGCAGTTACGGTTAAATACCTCTTTCAGAGACGGTTGAGACGTGACCGCAGACGGTGTGACATTAATCTTGTGCTCACTTTCACCCGTGTGTGGGTCCATCGACTGAAGCGTTTTTTTTTTATTTTAGCCGAAAAAAAAGACCTAGTCGTGTCTGCTTCCCTCAAAAGTACTCGTTTCCCGTGTTCGTACCTCATTCATCTTCTTCTTCTTAGCCTTCTTCTCATTCTCATCATTCTTATTCCTCTTCTTCTTCTTCAGTATGGTCGTGGACGAGTGTGCGAGCATCGGCTCAGCCGTCATCATTTCATTACGCATGAACGGCATGACCTACAACAAATCCATTGATTCCTATTACGATGTTGTTGTTTTTTTCAATCTATTAATAACAAGTAGAGTTGACATTTCTGGGTTAGAGTTGGCATTTCGGGGTTAGCAACGTTGTCATAGCGCTTCCATAGGTAGCAAAGTTGCTACGATCGTAGCAACGTTGCAAATAGAGAACGGAAGACCTTCTCGTTTTCATTACTACGAGTTGCAATGTTGCAACCCTCTCCCTACCATTGCAACGTTGCTATGACGTAATCGTTTTAGCCAACCCTAATAACAAGTACGCAAGCAATAACATCGAGTGAGGGAGGGGTGGGTACCTCGCTCGTCGTCGATTGAGTGTTCGAGTGCGATGAGACAGTGGAATCGTCGTGATGATGACGTTTGACACCGTGTGGACCCATCAACTGAAACATGTTACTTTTTTACGAAAGTCGAATGTAGACTATAATACCAGCAAACACGATTACGTACCTCAGTATACATGGACTGTGACGGATACACAGGTAATGAGACAGTGTTCTCATCGTATCGATCCCCGCACGATTGTGTCTCCATCGACTGGAACATGTTCTTTTTTTACGAGATAGCCGATTATAGACCCCAATAGTAGCATGATCGGTTGTGTACCTCGTCATGCATGGGCTGGGTCGGATACACAGGCAATGAATCAGTGTTATCATCGTATCGATCCCCGCCCGATTGTGTCTCCATGAACTGAGCGTGTTTTTTTTTGTGATAGACCCTAACAGTACATCGGTTGTGTACCTCATCATGCATGAGTTGGGTCGGATACGCAGGCAATGAGGTAGTGTTCTCATCATGTCCATCCCTGCCCGATTGTGCCTCCATGATCTGAGCGTGTTTTTTTTTTTTGGATAGCCGATTATAGACCCTAATAGTAGCAGCATCAGTTGTGTACCTCGTCATGCATGGTTGGTCGGATACACAGGCAATGAGGTAGTGTTCTCATCATGTCCATCCCTGCCGATCGTGCCTCCATGATCTGAGCGTGTTTTTATAGCCAATTATAGACCCTAATAGTAGCAACATCTGTTGTGTACCTCGTCATGCATGGGTTGGGTCGGATACGCAGGCAATGAGGTAGTGTTCTCATCGTGACGATCCCTACCCGATTGAGACTCCATAATCTGAAACATTTTTTTTCATTTTCGAAGCAAATAGTGGTAGATTCTATAAAAAAAAGGTATTCCCTCTCTTCTATTGTGCGTACCTTAACCATCCTCCTCTTCTTCTTTTTATTCTCCTTCTCTCTATCTTCTCCTCATTCTTCTTCTCATCCTTCTTCTCGTTCTCCTTCGTGGATGCAGTAGAAGCATGCGCAAGCATAGTCCGAGAAATTTATACCATACAACACATAATTATAAACAACAAGTGATCGAAATCAAAACAAACAACTACAACAAGGCTGACACTATGACCCCATCCTATCTTCCCTTCGAGTGGCATGGCATCAAATTGCACCCCCCCCCTCTCCATGGACGGATGTACCCAGTCCAAACCAGAAAAAAACCCATCACGTGAATAGAGAGCAGATGCCCCCCCCCGGACAGATGTACTGGGTCCGAATCTGAAAATCTCCCTCCTATCCCACCTGCGGACGGATGTACAAAGTCCTAATCGGAAAACCCTTTCCATCCCACTCGCGGACAGATGTACTGGGTCCGAATCTGAAGAATCTCCCTTCTATCCCACCTGCGGACGGATGTACAAAGTCCTAATCGGAAAACCCATCACGTGAATAGAGATAGAGAGCAAATGCGGACACGACCTCACAGCGCCAGAGACAAGTTGCACGACTGCCATTAGGTGAGGGGGAGCGCACACTTACAGTATCCTCTCCCTTGAGCGCGACGGGAGCCACGCGCCAATTCAAATTTCGACACGTCGCGGTCACGCGTCGCGGTCAACACAAACGTTCACGGATAGGGTCTAGAAGTGGCATGACGAATATGGTGGCGAGAGAAGCGCACACGTCCGTCGTCGGTTCGATAAAATTCCCCGCGAGCGGTAAAGCATCAAGTTGCACCACCAGGGAGGATGTACTAACTCCACTCCAAAGACACTCTATATCCCACTCGCGGACAGATGTACTGGGTCCGAATCTGGAGAATCTCCCTCCTATCCCACCTGCGGACGGATGTACAAAGTCCTAATCGGAAAACCCTTTTCATCCCACTCGCGGACAGATGTACTGGGTCCGAATCTGGAGAATCTCCCTCCTATCCCACCTGCGGACGGATGTACAGAGTCCTAATCGGAAAACCCATCACGTGAATAGAGATAGAGAGCAAATGCGGACACGACCTCACAGCGCCAGAGACAAGTTGCACGACTGCCATTAGGTGAGGGGAGCGCACACTTACAGTATCCTCTCCCTTGAGCGCGACGGGAGCCACGCGCCAATTCAAATTTCGACACGTCGCGGTCACGCGTCGCGGTCAACACAAACGTTCACGGATAGGGTCTAGAAGTGGCATGACGAATATGGTGGCGAGAGAAGCGCACACGTCCGTCGTCGGTTCGATAAAATTCCTCGCGAGCGGTAAAGCATCAAGTTGCACCACCAGGGAGGATGTACTAACTCCACTCCAAAGACACTCTATATCCCACTCGCGGACAGATGTACTGGGTCCGAATCTGAAGAATCTCCCTCCTATCCCGACTGCGGACGGATGTACAAAGTCCTAATCGGAAAACCCATCACGTGAATAGAGATAGAGAGCAAATGCGGACACGACCTCACAGCGCCAGAGACAAGTTGCACGACTGCCATTAGGCGAGGGGGAGCGCACACTTACAGTATCCCCTCCCTTGAGCGCGACGGGAGCCACGCGCCAATTCAAATTTCGACACGTCGCGGTCACGCGTCGCGGTCAACACAAACGTTCACGTATAGGGTCTAGAAGTGGCATGACGAATATGGTGGCGAGAGAAGCGCACACGTCCGTCGTCGTTCGATAAAATTCCTCGCGAGCGGTAAAGCATCAAGTTGCACCACCAGGGAGGATGTACTAACTCCACTCCAAAGACACTCTATATCACACTCGCGGACAGATGTACTGGGTCCGAATCTGAAGAATCTCCCTCCTATCCCACCTGCGGACGGATGTACAAAGTCCTAATCGGAAAACCCTTTTCATCCCACTCGCGGACAGATGTACTGGGTCCGAATCTGAAGAATCTCCCTCCTATCCCACCTGCGGACGGATGTACAAAGTCCTAATCGGAAAACCCATCACGTGAATAGAGATAGAGAGCAAATGCGGACACGACCTCACAGCGCCAGAGACAAGTTGCACGACTGCCATTAGGCGAGGGGGGGGGGGCGCACACTTACAGTATCCCCTCCCTTGAGCGCGACGGGAGCCACGCGCCAATTCAAATTTCGACACGTCGCGGTCACGCGTCGCGGTCAACACAAACGTTCACGGATAGGGTCTAGAAGTGGCATGACGAATATGGTGGCGAGAGAAGCGCACACGTCCGTCGTCGGTTCGATAAAATTCCCCGCGAGCGGTAAAGCATCAAGTTGCACCACCCGGGAGGATGTACTAACTCCACTCCAAAGACACTCTATATCCCACTCGCGGACAGATGTACTGTGTCCGAATCTGAAGAATCTCCCTCCTATCCCACCTGCGGACGGATGTACAAAGTCCTAATCGGAAAACCCTTCCCCATCCCACTCGCGGACAGATGTACTGGGTCCGAATCTGAAGAATCTCCCTTCTATCCCGACTGCGGACGGATGTACAAAGTCCTAATCGGAAAACCCATCACGTGAATATAGATAGAGAGCAAATGCGGACACGACCTCACAGCGCCAGAGACAAGTTGCACGACTGCCATTAGGCGAGGGGGAGCGCACACTTACAGTATCCCCTCTCTTGAGCGCGACGGGAGCCACGCGCCAATTCAAATTTCGACACGTCGCGATTCAACGCAACGGTCATGAATAGGGCCTAGAAGTGGCATGTAGTGATAAGGCCCAAATTGGATCGTCAGGTGGATGCACCAAGTCCCCAAACCTGGACTATGTCTTAATCGGAAGACCCTTCATCATTCCACCGCTGACGGATGTACTATGACCAAATGTGTGCATTATTATCCCGGTGATTCGAACCACGACGAGCGATCGGCCTTCAAACGCTCCATGACCTCTTACCACCGTTTACTCGACTGCCCATCTCCATTGTGCTTGCGACATCACCTCAATTGACCAACGTCCCGCGTCCCGTAGCGCATCCCGTATTCTGAAATAACAAGCAATAAATTAAATAAAGACTATTCGACCATGGGTAAATAGCTAAAAAACAAGACTATCAAAACTTACGCACGGAGTGGAAAGGGACTGTAGGGCGAATGCAGCGCGAATCGGAGACCTCTTGTACCAACACGCGCCTGCTGATGACACGCATACAAGCACAGTAAGTGATGTGATCGAGGAGAATACGCAGATGAACGAACGAGTTGCCTCAAATTAAGTATGAAAAAAACCATCTCTACCAGTCTATTGTATCTGTATCGAATGCCCTTTTAAGTATTGACATTAGTTCGACAAATCCCTTATCGACATTGTAACTTCTTTAATTAATCAACAACAACAACAAAAACATGAGGAAATGAGGAGGAAAAAAAACGACGCAAACAGGTAACCGTTCCAATTGAACGTGCTTCGGGTGTAACAACAACGACTTCAAAGTGATTCGCAAACTGCGATTAAAACACAATGTACAAATGATACACCTGATTATTAATCATAAAAACAAAGTACAAAAGTCTTTGCATTGTCAATAATCTTAATGTTCGACAGGGCGTGTGCGAGCAATGTCGCACGAGGTTTCGCCAACTTCTGCTTGGGCTGATCTCGAATATCATCGAGTGAGACTGGGATGGGCTTTTGTCCGGGAGAATACTCCGCATTCGGGTTGTAGAACATCAACGCACACTGGGGATCGTCCTTTGACGACGCACCTGGAATACGAAAAAAATATTATTAAATGTCAGCAATAGACCCTATTTCCGGCTGCGTACAAATAAGCCGAGATATGTTTTTAAAAAAACTAACGCAGTAAACATTTATGTTGAATGGCCATTTCCCTCATACTATCGACGAGTGCCACGTCCCATGTGACGATGTCTCTATCCGCAATTACGGCCACTCCTCCGAATCGTAAAAATTCGCGTATCCATCCCATTCCCGCCTGGCATTCTTCTGTAAATAGAATTGTTTATTTTCGAATCACAATAGTCATGTCATTTCTCTCATCGTACCTCGCACACGAACAGTACTACGAAATTATCGCATGCTGCAAGAGGATGCTTCTTTGGCCCGATCATCGTAGATTCGTCTGCGACAATCGATGCAAGGTCGCGCAAACATGATAGTCTCGCATGATCCGAATGTTCTTTCGAGAACTTTTCGTTGTCGAATTCGAAGAGTGTTTCCATAACACCTGTTGCCTGAAATTCACAGCATTAATACGTGCGCGAACATGTGTGGGCACGTGTGTGCCCCCCCCCCCTGCCTACTGGTGTTCCGGAGTCCCTCACTCACGCATGTTAGTCCTTCGCACACTCCAGTGACACGGTCAGGGCCAAATAGCCAGTTTGGAATCTTCTCTTCTTCTCTCTTGCTTCTTTTCCTCAGTGCATCAGGGTTTGTTGATTTGGACGACGAGTGCTCTGCTTGAAACGTGCGTCGATGAGCTGTAATATCATTACATTTAATATGCTAGCTTTTTCTTGATGGGAAAAAAAATAGGCCATATATGTGAATGTGAGCAAACGTACCTCTCTGAGTGCAGTAGTCCGGATTTTACTCCTGGGCATACTGAGGAATTCTTCGAAGAATTCGCGAACGCTCTTCTCATCATTCTCGAAAGCGCGCGCGAGGATACTGGCTTGTCGACTGTAGATTGTTACACCATCGAGGATATCTTTGCAGAAGAGATCGATGATGAATCTGGTAAGTCGCTTGTTGGGCGAGTTCGCAAACGTGAAGGCTCCTTCCCTGAAAAGTATTAATATTCGGATAACAGCCAACAATAGACCATATCATTTGCCAAGTGATTTTTGTGCCCATCAAACCAACTGACCATGATGATCCTTGACCAGGTACTCTCTCCCTTCCCACACTTCCTCCTTCTTCCTCGACTTGTCCAATGTTCGGCAGCATTTTTCCAGCGATGGCCTTCTTATAAGTCGAGAACGCAGACATCTTGATGATGTCCTTGCATCGAATAACCTGAAACAAAATTAAAAGTTATATAAGAATGATCGATAGCATAGTTGGCTTCGGACCAATAAAACGCACCATCTCATTGTACCTCGCACGCGCGAGCAATACACGTATGTCCATATGCTCCTCGATTCGAGCCAATGTCCAACACTCGAATTTGGACATTCGATGTCGAACCTCATGGTTCACATCCTTGCTCCACGCACACAGGGAAGCATCGAATTCACTCTCCATATCGGCTGGACACTTGTGAACGTTTACCGTAATCATCAGACCCTGAATTACATCCGTGTTACGAAAAAAAAATCGAGTGCGAATCTTCTTACCTCAAATTCTCCGGGAATATTAGTGTTCGATGATACAGTCTTATTCGATAACGCAAGCCTCTTGCTCGCATCAATCAACATCCCCTGCAATCGAGTTCCATGTCAGCATCCATGCACTACTAAGATACACTACTAACCTTTCCAGTGGAAGCGTCGGTGAAATCGATAAATTCTTTTCGCGAACGCATGCCTTGTCCTTGAACGTTGACAGTTACGTTGTCGAATACTTTGCTTGTCACGAGAATCACTCTGTAATAGTGCGGTATATTCAGATAATGATCATTCGATGAATTAACCGACTGTTAATAATAGGCCCTATTTGTAGCCAATCGGCTACCTGTTAATAATAGACCCTACATATAGTCAAACGAATACGGACTAATAATAGACCCTATTTGTATCCAATCGACTATCGGCTAATAATAGATCATAATTGTAGCCAATCTTCATGTATTTTTGTTATTGATATTTCAACGTCATGCTTAACATATCAATCAGTAGTAAGCAAAAAAAACTAACGGGATACTCTCGCTCAGCAACGAAGCTGCGCTCGCAAGCTGACGCTGTTGTGCAGACAACACGAGCTCCGCAATGAGCGCAGAAGATGCGGGCTCGCCTCTATTCGTGATGAGTTCGCGCCACGACATCAAATTCGACAACGGGGTCTGAATGTCACGCATTAACCAGTGTCGCATTCGTGTCATTTATAGCTTCCTCTTACTTGGATCGTATATTGAAACGGGCATGTTTCGACTCTCGATGGACGCATGCTTGGATCCACCTGTTGCATCCTGGACTTTCCCTTCATATTCTTCTTCTTCTTCTGAACATCCTTCGTCTTAGCATTGTCACCATTCTGAAAGTACATCAAGGCATTTCTCTCGAAAGATAGTAGGAAAAAACTCACACTCTGATCAGAATGCTTCCGTTTCATCCTTCTCTCCTTATTCTTTATCTGCAGATCCGTCTCATCGTTGTCATCCTGAAAATACTTCATGAACCATTTCACTTAAGCTTGTAAGGAGTGAAATTAGGAAACAATCCGCGCCACACCCCCTCCCTCTACCCTCCCACGTTCCCAAATAAAACTACAAGCTCACCGAATTCGAATCGACATCGTTGACACGATTGTTCGACAACGCAGACACATCGTCGCCGATAGGAGACATCTCGTGTTGCATTTCGAATCCGCTCGATTCATTCTCGCATGCGACATCATGCGTCTCACGTGTCAGCTGCAAAAAAAACATCACGTCCCCTAATATTGTAGCAATTTAATTTATCATCACCATAATATTACGTAAAATTTAATCTCCCACCACATCTTCATAATGTGATACATCGAGTGCATCATTCGCATTGTATGGCATCCCTATCGCAGACGAGAGCACCTGCAACCCAATACAACAAAAATAGCAGTGTAATCTATTTCATTTTAAACATTATCAAAATGTATGTAGTATTTTGACAATGAGCAGGCTAATTAGAATCAAAAGGATGTCAGAACTTGTAGGCAGGAGGGGGGGGGGCGTACCTCTGCCAGTGTGGTAATATGCTGGTACTCATCGCCATATTGATTCTCATGCTCGTTTGGTATCTAAAACAACATGTTTATGACACGAGCCGAAACTAGGCACTACTAGTGGCAGGAACCCTCTTAACTCTCTTCGAAATATTCATCGTGAATGCATACCCAATTCGTACTCTTGCTCCTCTTCTCGGGAATAGGAGAAGCGCACGCCGACGACGGTTTAGACGTTGGAATCTTCCTTTTGCCCATCTTAATCATAAACTACAAGAAATACTTATAAACAACGAAAAAATCGAGTGATACATCAACAAGATGAGGGGGGGAGGTGTACCTGTTCCAGTGTTGATGCAGACATGTCCGCATACGCAGAGTCGACGGGGTCATCCTCCAACATCTAGAAAATGTTCTTTTTTTCATTTGAGACGAAAAATGTCCCTGGCGGTGAAATATGTGGCTATGTACCTCATCCAGTGACGACTGGTTTCCCGCACACAGGGCGCCAGCGAGGTTATCGTGTGGCTCTCTCATGTCCGCGTGATGAAACACCTCCTGGAAAATGTTCATTTTTTTTTCAATTGAGATAAAAATAGACCCTAATAGTGACAGACGTGGTTATTTACCTCATCAAGAGTCTGGTCAATCGGATCCTCCTCATACGAAGAGTCGACAGGGTCATCCTCCAACATCTAGAAAATGTTCTTTTTTTTTCATTTGAGCCGAAAAAAGGTCCCTGACGGTGATGAAATATGTGGCTATGTACCTCATCCAGTGGCGACTGGTCTCCCGCACACCGTGCGGCAGCGAGGTCATCGTGTGACTGTCTCATGTCCGAGTGGTAAAACAGCTCCTGGAAAATGTTCATTTTTTTTTTCATTTGAGATAGAA
Organism: Pristionchus exspectatus; assembly: GCA_911812115.1. Taxonomy (NCBI): domain Eukaryota; kingdom Metazoa; phylum Nematoda; class Chromadorea; order Rhabditida; family Neodiplogasteridae; genus Pristionchus; species Pristionchus exspectatus. The sequence goes on from CAJVSA010000093.1 coordinate 176,418, forward strand.
ATAGACCCTAATAGTGACAGACGTGGTTATGTACCTCATCACGAGTCTGGTCAAACGGATCATCATACAGAGAGTCAACGGGATAATCCTCCAGCATCTGGAAAAATGTTCATTTTTTTTCATTTGAGACGAAAAAAAGTCCATGGCGGTGAAATATGTGACTATGTACCTCCTCATCCAGTGGCGACTGGTTTCCCGCATACGGTGCGCCAATGGGGTCATCGTGGGGCTGTCTCGTGTCCGCGCGATGAAACACCTCCTGGAAAATGTTCATTTTTTCATTTGAGATAGAAATAGACCCTAATAGTGACAGACGTGGTTATGTACCTCATCAAGATTCGGGTCAAACGGATCATCATACAGAGAGTCAACGGTGTAATCCTCCAGCATCTGGAAAAATGTTCATTTTTTTTTTCATTTTGAGCCGGAAAAGGTCCATGAAGGTTAAAAATGTGGCTATGTACCTCATCGAGTGCTGGCTGGTATCCCGCACACGGTTCGTCAATGGGGTCATCGTGTCGCTGTCCCATGTCCGCGTAATGAAACATCACCTGGAAAATGTTCATTTTTTTTCATTTGAGATGAAAATAGACCCTACTAGTGGCAGACGTGGTTATGTACCTCATCAAGTGGCGATGGAGGTGTATGCGCAAACAGCGCGTCAGTGAAGTCGTTTCGCTGTGCTGTGTCCGCATGCGGAGACATGGACTGGAAAAAATGTTCATTTTTTTCATTATATTCGATATTAAATACCCTACTGTTGACATATACGTTTACGTACCGCATACAGTGAAGATTGAAGCGTATCCGCAGGCGTGCCATCGGCAGGATTGACGTGTTGCAGTACTGTAGCCGCATGCTGAGCCTGAAAAAAAAAATATTTTTTTTTTCATTTGAGCCGACAATAGACCCTAATAGTGGCATCTCCCATGTGAGCATTCGTCCCATGTGTACCTTTTCCATCTTCTTCTCCTTCATCTTCTCCTTTTCATCTGTATTCACGTCCCTCCTCTCCCTATTCTTCTTCTTCTTCTTATTCTTCTTCTTCGTTCTTTCCCTCTTCTCTTCCTCTTCTCCACCCTTCTCCTCCCTATTCTTCTCCTTATCTTCTCCATTCTTCTCCTCCCTATTCTTCTCCTTCTTCCTTTTCGCCTTCTCACCGTTCTCCTTCGTGGAGGCGGGAGAAGCGTGCGCACGCGTCGTCGGTTCGACCGCCGAGTTCTCCATGTTGATCGAGGTATCAATAACCTACAACAAATACGTATAACAACGAACGGTACAATACTAGGTAAAAATACTACACAACCGGACGGATGTACTAAGTCCAAATCAGAATACCTTTCCCACTCGCGGACGGATGTACTAAGTCCAAATCAGAGTACCCTTCCCACTCGCGGACGGATGTACTAAGTCCAAATCAGAATACCTTTCCCACTCGCGGACGGATGTACTAAGTCCAAATCAGAATACCCTTCCCACTCGCGGACGGATGAACTAAGTCCAAATCGAAAGGCCGACCACGTGCATGTCTTACAAATAGTCTAGAGAGCAAAAGCGGGCACGACCTCACTCGCCGGATACAATTTTCACGACTAACATTAGGCGAGGAGGAGGGGAGGGGAGAGGGTGCGCATCCTTACAGTATTCCCTGAGCGCGATGGGAGCCACGCGCCAATTCAAATTTGGACGCGTTGCGGTTAGTCACGAGCTGCCACGAATAGGGTCTAGAAGTTGCCTATAGTGCACCACCGAGCGGACGGATGTACTAAGTCCAAATCAGAGTACCCTTCCCACTCGCGGACGGATGTACTAAGTCCAAATCAGAGTACCCTTCCCACTCGCGGACGGATGTACTAAGTCCAAATCAGAATACCCTTCCCACTCGCGGACGGATGTACTAAGTCCAAATCGAAAGACCGACCACGTGCATGTCTTACAAATAGTCTAGAGAGCAAAAGCGGGCACGACCTCACTCGCCGGATACAATTTTCACGACTAACATTAGGCGAGGAGGAGGGGAGGGGAGAGGGTGCGCATCCTTACAGTATTCCCTGAGCGCGATGGGAGCCACGCGCCAATTCAAATTTGGACGCGTTGCGGTTAGTCACGAGCTGCCACGAATAGGGTCTAGAAGTTGCCTATAGTGCACCACCGAGCGGACGGATGTACTAAGTCCAAATCAGAATACCCTTCCCATCGGCGGACGGATGTACCAAGTCCAAATCGAAAGACCGACCACGTGTATGTCTAACAAATAGTCTAAAGAGCAAAAGCGGGCACGACCTCACTCGCCGGATACAATTTTCACGACTAACATTAGGCGAGGAGGAGGGGAGGGGAGAGGGTGCGCATCCTTACAGTATTCCCTGAGCGCGATGGGAGCCACGCGCCAATTCAAATTTGGACGCGTTGCGGTTAGTCACGAGCTGCCACGAATAGGGTCTAGAAGTTGCCTATAGTGCACCACCGAGCGGACGGATGTACTAAGTCCAAATCAGAATACCCTTCCCATCGGCGGACGGATGTACCAAGTCCAAATCGAAAGACCGACCACGTGTATGTCTAACAAATAGTCTAAAGAGCAAAAGCGGGCACGACCTCACTCGCCGGATACAATTTTCACGACTAACATTAGGCGAGGAGGAGGGGAGGGGAGAGGGTGCGCATCCTTACAGTATTCCCTGAGCGCGATGGGAGCCACGCGCCAATTCAAATTTGGACGCGTTGCGGTTAGACACGAGCGGCCACGAATAGGGTCTAGAAGTTGCCTATAGTGCACCACCGAGCGGACGGATGTACTAAGTCCAAATCAGAGTACCCTTCCCACTCGCGGACGGATGTACTAAGTCCAAATCAGAGTACCCTTCCCACTCGCGGACGGATGTACTAAGTCCAAATCAGAATACCCTTCCCACTCGTGGACGGATGTACTAAGTCCAAATCAGAATACCCTTCCCACTCGCGGACGGATGTACTAAGTCCAAATCGAAAGGCCGACCACGTGCATGTCTTACAAATAGTCTAGAGAGCAAAAGCGGGCACGACCTCACTCACCGGATACAATTTTCACGACTAACATTAGGCGATGAGGAGGGGAGGGAGAGGGTGCGCATCCTTACAGTATTCCCTGAGCGCGATGGGAGCCACGCGCCAATTCAAATTTGGACGCGTTGCGGTTAGACACGAGCGGCCACGAATAGGGTCTAGAAGTTTCTTTTTAAAATTTTTTTTGAAGCCTCTAGTGCACCACCAAGCTGACGGATATACTAAGCCCAAATCGGAAGACCAACCACGTGTATGTCTTGCAAATAGCCTAAAGATAATTTAGATTGAACACGCATTAAAATTCATCAATATTAGAAAACGTGCAAAAAAATTCGAATTTATTACCGTACCTCACACCCTCCCCTCAACGTTCCCAAATATCGATTTTAGGACAAAATTAATGTCAATTTTATATTTTATATATTCCTTACATATTAAAGTACATATTGCGAGCTTTTAACACTTATAGATACATAAATTTGCAAGTTACGACCTAATGCGCAGACCGCGCCCCGGTATTACGAATTTGTGCAACTTTTGACGACTTTGGTAAATTTCTAAATAAAGTCGACATTTTAAAATTCAACGATAGTGATAAACACGTTCGCAAGCATCTAATTGACGAAAGAGACGCAAAAGACAAGACATCAGAGGGTATCGCGCCAAGTTATGTCTCGAAAATTAGCAAAAATTCGAATTTATTACCGTACCTCACACCCTCCCCTCAACGTTCCCAAATATCGATTTTAGGACAAAATTAATGTCAATTTTATATTTTATATATTCCTTACATGTTAAAGTACATATTGCGAGCTTTTAACACTTATAGATACATAAATTTGCAAGTTACGACCTAATGCGCAGATCGCGCCCCGGTATTACAAATTTGTGCAACTTTTGACGACGACGATTTATAAATAAAGTCGACATTTTAAAATTCAACGATAGTGATAAACACGTTCACAAGCATCTAATTGACGAAAGAGACGCAAAAGACAAGACATCAGAGGGTATCGCGCCTCGAAAATTAGCAAAAATTAAATTTATTACCGTACCTCACACCCTCCCTCAACGTTCCCAAATATCGATTTTAGGACAAAATTAATGTCAATTTTATATTTTATATATTCCTTACATATTAAAGTACATATTGCGAGCTTTTAACACTTATAGATACATAAATTTGCAAGTTACGAGCTAATGCGCAGACCGCGCCCCGATATTACGAATTTGTGCAACTTTTGACGACTTTGGTCAATTTCTAAATAAAGTCGACATTTTAAAATTCAACGATAGTGATAAACACGTTCGCAAGCATCTAATTGACGAAAGAGACGCAAAAGACAAGACATCAGAGGGTATCGCGCCAAGTTATGTCTCGAAAATTAGCAAAAATTCGAATTTATTACCGTACCTCACACCCTCCCCTCAACGTTCCCAAATATCGATTTTAGGACAAAATTAATGTCAATTTTATATTTTATATATTCCTTACATATTAAAGTACATATTGCGAGCTTTTAACACTTATAGATACATAAATTTGCAAGTTACGACCTAATGCGCAGACCGCGCCCCGGTATTACGAATTTGTGCAACTTTTGACGACTTTGGTCAATTTCTAAATAAAGTCGACATTTTAAAATTCAACGATAGTGATAAACACGTTCGCAAGCATCTAATTGACGAAAGAGACGCAAAAGACAAGACATCAGGGGGGTATTGCGCCAAGCTATGACTCGAAAATTAGAAAAAGTTCGAATTTTAACAGTGCTTCACCGCCTAAACGAGCCTCGTTTTAGTTTTAAATGTCAAACAAAAAAAAAGAAGCTTAATAAATTCACGCGTGGCGGAAAGCAGGGTCTTATTTGGGCCAACGAAATATATTACAGGGTTGGGTGAAGGTCAACCCGCGGTGGATACTTCACTAATTAAAATTTCAGGTATAGTTGTCAGTCTATGCCAACTTATTTGCCCGTTAGCCACACTCACCGACACAATATTTATATTAACTAGATAGGAAACAGACACCCTCCCCGTATACTGTCAAAGCTTTTAATTGTTAAATACATTTCCATACAAAAAAGTAACACACTTACTTGATAACAATTATCGATTATACTCCTGTGTATATGTAGAATTAATGGTTGCTGCATATCGTATAATTGCCGCAGACGAAGAATGGGAAGTCGTTGTGACCCCTGAAGAGATGGCATTACACTTTTAAAGATATTCGCAAATAATCGCGCAAAATGCGTGCGAGTATGCGCAGTAGCTAACAGGAGCAAGTTATGAAGTCGGTAGAAAATAAACGCGGCAATGTAGTAGGTAACGGAAGAAAATATAAATGAAAAGGAAAATGCGAAAAATCGTGATACTTGGGAATACTTGGCCGAGTATTACACGTTACAACGCAGCCACGCAGTGGCGGGATCATTCGAATATGAATATTACGGTAGCTCAAACGTGCCAAAGGATGAATAACACTATTTTTCTGTTTATAAATATTAGTATTACATGAAACACTTTAAATAATATTATAATAATATTAATTTACGTTTATACAACAACAGAAATAAAAAATGAGAGCGTCACAAGCACCAAAGGGCACTCGAACTAAATTAAAGAGATTTCTGAATCATTTTAATCATTTATTTTATTAAGTATAATTTATTATATTTTATATATTTGATCAAGTATATATAATATATTATATTTTATATATTTTATCAAGTATATATAATATATTATATTTTATATATTTTATCAAGTATATATAATATATTATATTTTATATATTTTATCAAGTATATATAATATATTATATTTTATATATTTTATCAAGTATATATAATATATTATATTTTATATATTTTATCAAGTATATATAATATATTATATTTATATATTTTATCAAGTATATATAATATATTATATTTTATATATTTTATCAAGTATATATAATATATTATATTTTATATTTTATCAAGTATATATAATTTATTATTTTATATATTTTATCAAGTATATATAATTTATTATATTTTATATATTTGATCAAGTATATATAATATATTATATTTTATATATTTTATCAAGTATATAATATATTATATTTTATATATTTTATCAAGTATATATAATATATTATATTTTATATTTTATCAAGTATATATAATATATTATATTTTATATATTTTATCAAGTATATATAATATTATATTTTATATATTTTATCAAGTATATATAATATATTATATTTTATATATTTTATCAAGTATATATAATATATATATTTTATATATTTTATCAAGTATATATAATATATTATATTTTATATATTTATCAAGTATATATAATATATTATATTTTATATATTTTATCAAGTATATATAATATATTATATTTTATATATTTTATCAAGTATATATAATATATTATATTTTATATATTTTATCAAGTATATATAATATATTATATTTTATATATTTTATCAAGTATATATAATATATTATATTTTATATATTTTATCAAGTATATATAATATATTATATTTTATATATTTTATCAAGTATATATAATATATTATATTTTATATATTTTATCAAGTATATATAATATATTATATTTTATATATTTTATCAAGTATATAATATATTATATTTATATATTTTATCAAGTATATATATAATTTATTATATTTACCTAATCGTTAAACATATTACTTTTTTTAATGAAAACGCGTAGTGATAATCAAACGCCGACATAAGCTGCGCGTACTGTCTGCAAAAAAAAACTAGTACGCCGGCCTAAGCCTGAACATCTGCCTAAGCAACAAGCACTAAGCATTTCCATTTCTAAAAATATCACATTGTAACATTCAGACGACGTCGAAACTTATTAATTGCAAAATACTACATACACAACATTTGCACTTAGAAAATGAGAAACATTACGCGTGCCACGCCAAAATTCCCTATTTCGGATTACGGTATCTTTTTTTCAGAAAACATTCACACAACCTTTTTCGAGATCGGAACTAATCCTATTACGTTTGTTTCTATCATAAAAAAGCTTGTAACACGAGCAAACTAGTATTTAAACAAGCATGTCAAGTTAAGCAAAGCAATGTCCCAATCCTGATAAAGTAAATCTTCTAATGAGTAAGCTGGCAAACAAAAAAAAATTTTTGCACATCATAACCTAATATTTTTTTTAATAACCATCACACAAGGCAGAAAGTATGTTTGTCCCATTTAAATATTTTGTTGAATGCTACATTGACCGTGTTGGAGGGGGGGGGAGGCATGCGAGCAAATAAATTAAAATAAGTTCATAATAAAGTGGCAAGACATGTAGAATATGTTACCTTCCCAATATGCAGCTATCACTGCCGTCCGAGTTTAGAACGGCATCGACTGAATCGCGCACCTTCCAGTAGTTGCCATCTCATCAACATCATCGTCATCGCTCTACATCTGAAAAAAAAGGAAGAACTTTATCGAAGCCCGGCCATAAGTAGGGTGTATTTTTGGTCATCAGGTATCAACTTAAGGTCGGTCAATTACCGTGATATAGCATTTAAAAAGATGGAACATGTTAAACATCTTTACTATCGTTGAACGATCGCACATATATATACAAAAAAAAAACACACGAATACAACACGTTCTTTCTACAGTCAAACTGTTGTTACTAACACACACACATACACACAGACACAAAGTATATCCTACGACACATCACTACTCGCGCGCTTCGCAACTATCATCACGTAGACACAACATGCCAAGATGATCTACGAGTGCTTCACATCCATTTCTTTCACGCCTATTCGCTTCAATCTTCTGCTTCAGCCGATTAATGATCCTCTGACTACGACTTTTAATTGATCTCGGATCGGGCTCACGTGCAACGCCACGAAAGTGTCCACACACGACCGTGGTCTCAAGTTGGACAGTCTGATCGTCACGCAGACGAATCAGATAGATATCCGGTTTGAACGCGGGATCCGGAACACGTGCCGGATAAGAGCCATTACGACTCACGAGTAGTCCCTTCGTCCTCTCGGCGAGAGAAATACCCTCAATGATTTGCTTGTTCCATTCATCCGACGTGAAGCGACGAGGATTCATCTGGTCAAACGGCCAGTAACACCTACAAAGGAAAAAAAATCAGTGCATCTCACATTGGTAAACGATAAACAAAATGATGAATAGCCGACAGCAATCACCTACTCTGACCGCCAGACGATAGAGCTTTCCAGTCCCCTTCTCTCTCTCCCTCCTGTTCTCTTCCAAGTACCTCTTCATATGATTCGTCGTCACCATATGATGTGACCGTTGCACCGTCGACGCTCAGTGTACGTGGCCAACTGATGAAAAAAAGCGATACGCAATCGACAAGTACGACAAGTGCAAGCGACAAACCTCGCAAACACGACAGGAGGAAAATTAAGCTTCCAGTTGCTATCTTTCGTGAATAAATGGCGCCATCGATTATGACTTCCATATGTCCTTTCGGTATCATCGCGAACACTCTTCCATACACCGTCTCCATTTACATAACAATTATGATCGGTGATAATCTGCAAATAAATTCGAGTAATAATCATACGAATAGTTTTCAAAATATATAACGAGTGTGTCCAAAATAGACTTTTTTTATAAACACATATATCCGTTACGACATTCGATTCACTGTCAAACAAAAAAAACGTACGTATCGATTGACGAATTTTCGTCTCATTATCGCCACCAATTCGTCCGGCTTCATCTCTTGTGTGTGTTGGGACGGATTCGCAGACGATGAGGCAGTGGTATCAACGCGTCGATCCCCACTGTCTTGTGTCGCCACTGACTGGAGCATGTTCATCTTGCGAGCCGAACATATACCCTAATAGTGGCAGCTTCCCTCAAACGTAATCGTCGCCATGCACATACCTTATTCACCATCTTCTTCTTATTCACCTCCCTACTCTCCTCATCCTCGACCTTCTTCTTCTTCCTCTTCTTCTTCTTCTTCTTCTTCTTCTCCTCTTCTCCTCAATGTTCTTTTCATTCTTCTTCTTACTCTTATTCTTAACCTTATTCCATGTATTCTCCGCCGGGAACGGGTACTCGTGAATCAGCTCAATCCTCTTCGACTCGTTAAGCAAGAATGGCATCGCCCGCAACAAATACTTATAAATAACAACAAAAAATATCCCAACTCCATACATTAACAACAATGCTAACACTGGAGCCATACACTAGAACCGCTAGTTTACATTTCGGCACGTTGCTATTCAACAGATACGATCCCGGACGAATGTACTAAATCCAAATCGGAAGTTTCAACCATGCAAATGCATTGCAAATATTCTAAAGAGAGAGATGACAAAGAGGCCCACTTACAGTACCCCCCCCCTGAACACCATGATAACGTGTCAATTTAAAATTCGACACGTTGAGGTCTCGCGTCACGGCTCAACACAGATGGTCACGAGTAGAGTCTAAAAGTGGCAACTAGTCTGCGCACCTCGATATCTCAAGTTTGGGCAAGTCTGGCCGTTTTGAGTAAAATCAACATTACAACGACCATCATTAGATGTTTGCTTATTTGGTAAAGATTAAAAAAATGTACATACATACGTATTGACAAACGTTCATCGCAGTGGTGGCGACGATGGTGGAATGAAGAGCATCAATCGCGCCGCAAGGAGGCATCTATAATGCGTGTAGTAAAAAAAGATTAAGCTTCATTTCAATATCTGTCCCATCGCTTCTAAAAAAGATATCCCCTCGATAAAGGGGCTCGGTCGTTAAACCGACGTGATATCACGACGTTGACAACATTATCGATGAATATTTAAATTAATAAAATTTATCCATCCTATGGCTAAAAATATGGACTATTATTAGCCGCACACAATACATCCATTTTGGCGAATAATGCATGCACATCTAAACACTACCCATCAAGACGAATAGTACAACTATGTAAACGACACTCTCTTTACACTCTAACTATGTATATTATAAAACAGAAGGGGGGGGGTGGTGGGAGGCATATTACAAACGATGCATGAGTAAACAACGATGGATAAAATATGAACGAGTATCAAGGCAACTAATACAAAAAACGAGCATGCGCGTGAATGCGCGACCAAGTAGCAGTGACGATTACGCGCGCCGTCTCTCTCTCTCTCCCTCTATTCCATATTCACTTCTCATTCTTCTTTTCGAGTCTGACTTCGACTATCGTACAAGCGACTGAACGACACACGACACACGTGAGATTCTAAAAGTATGATAAGAAAAAATACGTATATTACACAATTTTTCATCGAGAACAACAAATGCAAAAGTTACCTGCTTGTTCCAACGTCTGGAACAATCGACACAACAGATATGCGAGCATTCGTCGCCCTTAGAACCCCATGCGATCGCGCCGTCCGGAGCATCTTCATCAAAGAATGGCTCAAAGCAAATCGGACACACATCGTCCGACACAATCTCCATCGTCGTCGACATCATTGGTGTTACTGGTGTGGTCGCTGACGACAGTTGAGAAGATTGAGCGGCGTCCGAAGAAGTTATGCCTGAGCAGCAAATATAAACAGTTGCACGTACAAATGTGCGCGCGCGTGCATGCGTGTGCTTGCGCATGCGCATGCGTTCGGAGCTCAACGTACCTCGCTGTCTTCGACGCACCACGTCCATGATGCAGCGAGCGGAGCGCGCACTCGTCGATTCGTGTGTGAACGTAACATCCCAATCGCTACCGTAAAACGCGAGCAACCTTCAAGTAGTAACAATATTCATATTGCATACAAAAGAAGAAAAAACATCTCGACCTCGAACGATCTGCGGCATGGAGTTTGACCTTCATCCACTGCAACAGGTAGAGCACGATCGGAGTGTCTGTGCTCCACAGCGTGCGATCAGTGTGCAACTTCGGACGGATATGGCGATTATAGCTGTAATCAGTATCGTTACTGTTATCGATTTGCCAGCATTAGACCCTATTATTGGCCATAGTAGATGATCAATAGTTAATTTCTTACTGTGTCGCTAGAGACACGGCAGAACGCATACAGTGAGGATGTACTTGGATGAATGATTTCCATATGTGAAGGCCACATGCAAGGTACGCATTATTGTTACCAGCGACAATGGCTCTGTAATTGACCGATTCGACCAATTTGATGCGTTTTGCCCCTAGAAATAAAAAAAAAGAACGACACTTACTCATATAGGAAGTTGAGCATTTCCCGTCTCTCATCTGCTGTATAGGCAACACGAGAGCGTATCTCGTGTGACATCGCTGTAATACAGTGGATGTGTAGAAAAGTAAACGTAGATAGAGTAAACCAAAAATATTGAGGATACCTTTTTCTGAGTTATTGATAATACAGATACACATGAGATGGAATGATACCATCTGATCGGATGAAAAAATTCATTATGTGAAATATTTTTATACGTATTAATACGTTAAAAACAATAAAACGTTACTACATACAAAAAAATTGCACATATATATTGACGATTTTGTTTTCTACAATTTACGAGTATAATTAATGACAGCAACATTGGTACCAACAAAGGATAATCCTCTGTATATATCGAGAATTGAGGGAGGCACGAGGCGCGCTAGAAGATCACCACGAGCGTAGATTGCTCCCTCGTCACTTTCATTGATATGATGCTCGCACACAGATGCATCGTCAAGGACATCATGTTTGGCGAAAATAGTGCATACGTGGTCCTCGTTCAGTGTAGCATCTGTTTAAGCATAAAAAAATCATTGACGTGTAATTGTAAAAGGTATGGTGATTCGTGGTGACGCTACTTCGAAACAAACCAATGGTGGCAAATATGGTCTATTTTTGGCCAACAATTAAATGTTGTAATGTGGCCCACTGGCGACGAAATGTTTCAAAGTACGCTCAAAGTAACGATACGTTTCAAAGTACCTTGATGATGCGCGTTGACGAAAGCAAACGTTCTGAAAGCGTTACGAATGGCGTTGGTGTAGGAGCCCAGGTTGCTGTGCGTAACAACGACGAGGCCACCATTATTGATGAATTCCATGATCCACGGCAGATTGATCATTGCGTCGTCCTGACACATACACACACATCACCCCCACCCCTTCCCTTACACCACCTCCACCGCTACAACGACCACCACCAATCATATTCCAACGCACAATGCCACGTACCGAGAGGGTGTAGACCACTACAAACTTCGTGCATTCATTCAGCGGTGCGGACATTCCAATTGCACCACTTGCGAGGCTGCGCAGACGGTCAAGGTCAGTATCTCCGATCATCTCAATTTGCTGAAAATTAAATTTGAAAAAAAATAGCGACAAAAAACAACAACAAAATTTCTCGCATACCCATGTGAGCTGACCAATAGGACCTTGTGTGCGCACACGAATGATATTGTTGCCCGGGGCATTTGAATAGCAGCAGTAGCAGCAGCAACAGCCTGCATCTGTAATAATCTTTAATGTTGCAGCGCGCAGTCACTTTCGCCGCTTTCACACACCATCGGACGCATCGCGTTATGTACATAGGATGGAATAAAACCATCTAATTAGTCAGAATACTTAGTTCACACAAACAAAATTTATTACTACCGATTGTCATTATTGCAATTTAGGATACACATTGAGTCACAAGAAAACGAACAAAAAAACAGGAAAAAAACGAACATGACGCTATTAAACAATCAACACTAACAAACAAAAAAGTGACAACATAAACAACTGATACTACGTATACTTTTCTCTACTACATCTCAATGCTTTCAACAGTGTCCACTGCTGCAAGCGAAGCTCCCACAATCTCACGAAGATTTCTCTTTGTCATAGGACACGACACTGGCGACGATCCAAGCGTAGTTGCTGATGAAATACCTACAAAAAAAAACATCCACAGGTGCGTGGTTGCGTGGAACGCCGGCCTAAGCATGCACACTAAGCTAAACACTAAGCACTAAGCTTTTTTAAGGATACGCATAGTGGCAATCAAAAAACCTATGAGCGATGCATGGAACACCGTCCTTAAGCTACGTGTTACAAGCAAACATAATACGTGTACCACCGGCCTAAGCATACAAACGACTAATCTGAGCACTAAGCACTAAATATTCTTTACAAGAAACATAGTCGAACACACAAAAAAAGCGCATGAGCCTAAGCATTTTTTGCCTCCCCCCCCGTCTCACATGATTTCTCGCCAACTCGAAAGGGCGAGAAAGCATGTGAAACGGAGGGAGGATGGGTACATTTGGAGAGTACTAATATGACAATGCGGCGGAAAGTAGGGACTTATTTTGGCCCAATTAAATATAAAGTGGATAACTAAATGACAAAAAAAAAACGCGCAGAGATGCACTTCTATATTCAAATGTGCGAGAAAACACAAAAAAATGGAGATGTGTTAATTCCGAAGAAGACCACCACTTACCATCATCTGCCGCTGGTGCTGCTGATGTTGTCACGACAATGTGCGTCATGCTCTTCAACGTATCTTCTTCCAAGGCGACATCTGCACGTTTCCATAGAAACGAAGCCGCGAGATCTTGTATAGTCGAAAAATGTCTGTGGTCGAATGCACGACACGTCTTACGGCCGACACCTCCCGACTCTGTGTCAGTACATATCGATACGAGGAACGCGTACTCAAAAACATCACCGATTTCAGCTGCAAAAAATGAAACAATCATTTAAAATGAAAAGAAATTAAAAAAAGCGCAAACACGTACATTCAGAACCTGACGCGCACAGGTAAGTGGCGACCGAGTATGATACGGACAGACGATCATTGTATTTCTTAAGAAAAAACATTAGTAATCGCATCAACAAAAATGTACATCGAATAACATCAGCAAAAAAAATCACCTTGAGCCGTTCGATCCATAGACATAAATCTATCCCATTCCATCCCATGATAATGCAGCTCAAATCACATCCATGTACGGATCCTCTCTCGTCAGTTCTTCCCAACTCATTGAATGTCGCGCGGGGCAGTAATTTGCGAACCACATCGTCGGTTGCTGACTAAAAAAACAACGACAATGATGATGGTACAGACAAAAAAATGAAGAAACAGGAAAATCTCACATTAATCCACACAAACAACGGAGCAGACTGAATAGAGAGGAGGAGCGCAGCGGCCGCTTGTGTCATCTGCCCATCGTCCTCCACCTCATCTACGCCTACCAATCCGCCGACACTGCCATTCTTCTCCTCTATGCCGCTGATGACGCTGTTATCGTTGTTGATGCTTTCACATCCACCGTCCCCTCTCTTCTTCTTCTTCTTTATGCCGGCACCAGCGTTCTCGCTTCTGAGCAAATAAACAATAACAGTAAAAAAGACAAAACGAAAAATCTACAAGTTGACCACCATCACCACTACAACCACCTTTTATTGATAAAAGCATTGTCCGAAGCATCATCAAACGCTTGACTCCATGTGCGACGTTGAGCACCGGTCGTTTCGTCCACCGCATCACTAGACCGCATTGGCGGAACAGCTCTTAATTTTTTTTTGATACCATATGAATATACATTTAAAAAAGCCCACCTCATACGACATTGTATCTCAGCAAATTCAGAAGCAAATGTATCATGTTCGACTCGAGTAGAACAAGAATCCTCAATGCCAATTATATGCACTATTTGTGGCCATGTGGCAGCTGATATGTACAATATAAAATGAAAGGGATACCTCAATGCGCCAGCAAATTATGCTCGCGTTGTCTCCACTCGTTCGCTTCAGAGTCGTCATTGAACGATTGCTGATTGCAACAGTACGATCCTTGCTGAAGGCCTGTCATGCGTGCATTGTAAAGGCAACGAATGTTAAGTAAAAAAAAAAGAAAACGTACCAGTTCTATAATGGTTCCGCTATGCCGGCTCAAAAACGTTACGAGTACGGACGCCTGGATGGCATTACCACGCGCACACTTGACACACGTGTCTTGTGATACGTCGACGATGAATCGGCCGTGTTTTGAATGAGTGCGCATGATGGTGGGTAATACCAGTTTGCACTTCACAATCTACAAAAAAATAAATGCAAAAATAGCCATAGTACACAACAAAGGAGACGATGGCGCTTAATAGTAGTAGTAGTAGTATAAGCAGTAGCAATAGTAGTACTAGTATTACCTTAGCTTCATCGATTTTATTAATCCTCGAAATCTCGATATCGTCAAACGAATCGACGACGAGACGGATGGGCTCGAGATCGGGATTTCCCACTAAAACTTAAAAATCGTCAATAAGCAAACTACTATCGCTTACATTTATTTTTACATTCACCGATGAACTCTCCGACGCGCTCGAGCAAGCGATAATCAATCGTATCGGGGGTAGTAGTAGTCGTAGTAGTAGTAGTGGTAGTAGTAGCAGACTCATCAGGTTTGCGCGGACGACGCCATAGCACAATCGCCATTATGCCATCACTAATATCGGGATGCCCTTCCCGTAGATTCATCGTCACACCTGCATCACATATGAATTAAACAAGTGGTCAAAAGTAGACCCTGAGTGTGGCACAACAGCGTGCCAACAGGATATATTCACACGGTTAGTATCACCGGTATACCGCATACTCACAAAACAAATCTCATATGAACAATTTACTTCACTTAAAACAACAACACACCGACACAAAATTCATTAACTTCTCAACAAAAATTCAGAATACAAGCGTGATTGGGATCGATGGAACATAGTTCGAGGTACTCGGCAAGCGTCTCTGGATACCCGTCGTATGACTTTCGAATCACGTCATGTCGGTGGATCACGCGGCAGTATTGATAATAAGGATCCGGTGAAGGAAGGTCTAAACACGGAGCATAATCACAATCTATTTTATACTGACAAAAAATCAGATCTAATCTCGACCCCTTCCTCCCAATCCTTCGTCTCCACGTGTCAGTACACAATTTTACAAATAAACAAGAAGAAAACCAACAGAACGTTATGTCCTCATGTACGGCTGAGACGAACGTCTCGTCCATCTTCGTGTAGTAAAAATCTCCAGTCAGCTCGTCAAATGTATCAACGACGAGAACGATGCCACCATTCGACAGCAGTTCCTCCACCCATTCAGAGCACGCACACGTGTGTTCCTGTGAGACAGATATTACGATAGCGGGACGGGGATAATTACCTGATTATTGAAGAAAGCAACAACGTGACGCACACCGTCAGGCAGTTCATCGGTCGTAACGCAAGCGGCCAGGGTGCGCAGCTTTGCAGTCTCATCTTTAGTTGCGAGCGTCAATGCCGCAAAGTCCTCGCGCTGGACAGGTGGGATTGCATTCGGCTGAAACATTTTTCACATTGACTTTCCAGCTGCAATCGCACAGACATCGACATTATCTTAGCAAGCACCTGCAGCATCATTCCACACAAGCGTTCCACGATCATCCGCATAGTAGGCTGCTCAGTTATCTGTTCCACAACGGGCAGGACGGGCGATGTCGCCTCCGTCGTAATTCTCAAGCGATCGGAAATGGACTGAAGACACGACATACGATCGTCACGCACTCCATTGCTCGACGTTGTCGGATGTGCTTCCGTATGCTGCAAGTCGGAATGGGTCGTCGGCGCGCCAGTGGCCAAATCACTGCGGTTGCGCATCTTAAATAAGTCGATCATTGCAACCTGTGGTGAAAAAAATGAATATTATTTTTTAAAACACGAACATATCTCCGCCACATTGTCAGCGCACTGGTGCGAGCAGGGACCCGGTCGGGATACGGAAGAGCACGTCGGGGCATCGTTCGTAACTAGGAAAAGGATGATATGTGATACGAACGAGACGTAACAAAAAATATTTAAAAAAAACAATCTGCCACAAGCTAAACTCATCAATGGTCACGAATATGGTCTATTTCTGACCTCAGTATATGTTCATTCACTGCTTTCACATGCTTAGCGTGGCGACGATGATCTATCTGCAGATGGGCAATTGACTTGGACATTTCTATCAATATAAACTAAAATGGACATAGACAAAAAACACGTAAACAACAAATAAATCCAAAATGGATGGGAACAAAATATCGAAAGAGGCGAATTGAACCTCTGCTACAACCATCACATGGAACAACTGAAAATAGCATAAAAAACTTTACTAACACAAACAAATAAATATTACCAACAAAAAAAAACAGCAACATGTAACACAATTCTTACAGAATAATTGTAACATTTTTTTTCTATCGAAAAAAGAAAGACACAATAAAAAAATACAGTACAAATAAACAAGCACATCATAATATGCGAGTGTCCTGGACAATACATACCGAGTCTCAGCTACTTTACAAAATTAATGAGAACCATCGATTTAACATCAAATCCAAAGTTGGACAACACTGCACCGACAGTCTTTGGTGATGCATTAATCCTCTCCGGCTCCACGACATCATTGAAGCACGACTTCTTCGCAAATACGCCAGCAACCAGAGGCAATTCCTTCGTGGTTTTGGTTGCTGAATATAGCTGATTGAAACGAGAGACAAAATTGTATGACCTGCAAAACAGTCATGTAACAAAAACTAACCGGGAAACGCAGACGCCTTCAGCATGACTCTCGCGACCACACGACGATTAACACTCTCGTCGAGATCGCAGGCAAAAATGATACCACCAAGGGAAACAAAAACTTCAGCCCAACGCGAGTGCTGCATGATATCACTCTGCAAAAAGGATTTTCGGCTTTCACTGACGACGAACATTAGCAATACCTGTTTCTTGAAGAATGCGACAAATTGCTTTGCATCCTTGATTTTCTTTCTATCGTCCTTCCCCGACAACTCCACGGCCATAGCAACACACGCGCGAACCTTCCTCAGATCAGTGTCGCCGGTTATGTCGGACTCCGCCAGTTCAACTTCAGAATCAGCGGACACCCAAAAAGATAAACACGAAACTTAAACAATCACCGCAACCTCGACACTTACCATTACCATTCCCTTGCACACTCTCGCTGCCCATGACGAATCCTTTTTCAAATCTTTATCTTTCCTTTTACGATCAGCATTCTTTGTCATGCTACGTCTCCTCGGCACCTTGTCCTTCAGGTCCACAGATATTCTCTAAAACAATAAAAAATACAGAAAATACATAGAAAACCTCACCGTTCGCAACCTTTCCGACGAAATCACACCCGAGTTGGTAACGTCCTCAACAAACTTCTTCCATACAGTAGGCTTCTCTTCAAATGTACGCTGTATGATCTGCAAAAAAAAATAGTACAATCGCCAAAAGTATACCATATTATTGACCCAACTAACGTACACTTCACCTGTCAGCACACGGATACATAAACGTACTCACCGGAGGCGATTCTTTATATAGAGAAGCGTTGACGAGATTACGGTGACTGAATAGTTCCAGCACATGTGCTCTCAATTCTCCTTCGAAACGACTGCACATATACGCAGCTTCCATCGCCGACGATCTGTCAACGAGGCCCGCCGCGACTGCGTCTCTGTACCGTTCGTACTTTACGCCACCATCCGGAAATTCCTTATGAATTGCTCTACATGAGGAGATCTGCAAAAACGGTGGTAAACAATCAATTTAAAAAAAATCTTCAAAAAATATAAGGCTAGTGTGAAAAACGACGAAGCCAACGAACCTTATCGATAAAGCTCGTACACTCACGCAAGTTGCGTGCGTCCATCTCTTCATCATCTTCGCCGCGACTCTATACTGCACCGTGCTACGATGAGCGCGCACACCGCTCGCGTTGTCCGATCGAGTCAAGCTCTCCACGAATTCATCCTCGTACTCATCGGGCACAAGAAAAACGCGCAGACAGACATCAATCGTCGTCAGAAAGTCTTTGTACTCGTCGACATTTATTTTACGAATGGCATTGAGGCGATGATTCGACTCCATCAGGAGCGCCTGCAAAAAAAACAATATGCGTACTTCATTACTTCATCTAAAAGCATAAAAAACTGACAGACGCATGCGCGTAAGTAGACGACTTCTTCTTGCCAAACTTGATACCCAATTCTTAAGAACTTGATTTTCCACAAAGTGATCATCCATCGTACTCTTGGTAATGATGACAGATCTACAAAAAAAAAAAAATTTTGTATAACTCAGAAAACAAAAAAATCCGCGACTATCAACTATTACTTACGGAGGCGATTCAGTAAAGAACTTCCTCACAGCATTGCGCTGGAGTGGCAGGCCCACGACGTCGACGTTCACCATTTCCTCGTAAATCTCCTCGACCTTGTGCATATTGAGATTGCGCGCACCAAACATAGTGAGATTGGTCCATTTTACAAAGTCGAACAGAGTCATCTAAAAGGACATCGGATACATTAGTACACGTTCTTCAATAGTAGCACTCACATTGATGATCGTTTGTCATCAATATACGGCAGCACCGTGACCGTCGACTCTGTGATCATCGACCCCGCACCCAGTTTCTGCAAGGAATATGAATATATTTTTTTAAAACATTAATGTGCCCAAAATAGACCATAATTGTGGCCATGTAAAAAAACACACACACTTACCGCTTCATCTCCCGATGCGTCTCCTTGAGTTGAATCTCCCACCACCTCGTCGTTTTCAGAGTCATTACTATCCTTCTCATCATTATCGTTCTTCTTCTTCTTCGTTTTGTCGTGCTCATCGCGCACTACACCCTCGTCTTCCTCTCCCTCATCTTCATGCTGCTCTCTATCTTCACATTGCTCATCGTCCTCTAGCTTATCCTCGTCCTCCAGCTGTTCCTCGTCCTCGTGCTTATCCTCGCCCTCATGCTGTTCCTCGTCCTCGAGTTCCATCTCGTCCTCATCATCTTCTTCAGAATCACGTTTAATATATTGCGTCGACACCTTTTTCACAATTTCTTGTGTGCTCTCATCGAATGAATCGATGCCGTCCTGTGGAAAAAAATTTTCAACGCCCTTGAAAGAATAGGTTTACATCATCCAAACGTGCAGGAGAGTTGGCCGGTTGCGATTTAAACGTCGACAGTGCATCACGGGCTTCTTGGCTTGTAAGTTCAGTCTGCAACAGAAAAAATGAATACTGCTGTCACATGCGAGTACAGATTTACCTCCTGATCATTTCTCTTCTTTTTCTTCGTTGCTTTACCCCCATTCGCATTTTGACGCGAGTCCTTGTTCTGAAATCACAAAAAATGATGAAATTAAACAGGCACTAACCGTAACACGTGATTGCATAACAATGTGAAAAAAATGGGCTCACCTCGGCAATTCTTCTTTTGGGCGGTGACATCACGTACGCAGACGAAAGTCGGGTCGAAAATTAGAGTATGTGAAACTGAAAAAAAACATATATGCTGAAAAGGATAATAAGAAAAAATATGAAAAAATGAGCAGATATTATCTCGCAGTGGACATAACCACTTTAATGCGAAGAAAAGAAGAGCAGAAAAGAAGCAGCGCTTTATAGTGAAACAGTAGAACGTATAATGGAAGTACAAAGCGCAAACAACACAACACAATACAATATCAGATGATGATAGATAGTACCCTAACAGTTTCGGCCAATAATATGATCTAAAGTTGACCGCCTCACTATTTTATTCGCCGCTGTAAGAGAAACACAAAAATAAACAAAAAAACACAACAGGAATGTGTGCATACGAAAGCTTCAATATGGGAAAACGTTTGGAGGGGAGTGGGGCTCGTTCAGAACTTGTCGATGACGTATAACGCTGACAATGCCTCTTTCATGCCGCTCTCTTTATTCAAATCCCAAATCGGATTGGCCACTACGACGAATCGACGTGGAACGGCATGTGGGCCTGCCGACACCGTTGCATCAGACAAAGCTTGATGCGCCTAAACAGATTTTTTTTCACATCAGCAAGCAGACGGTGTCACTGTAACACTCACCCATCGGATGTCTTCTACGGTTTCGGGCACGACGAAAAGCGTGTCCAAGAGTGAGTCATTGTGACGCAAAACCGTCTAAAAAAATTCAAATTAGAAATATGAGACTAAAAAAACACAATCAACCTCAAGGAATTGTCTGGACTTGGTGACGAGCGTGAATTTCTTTTGCCATTTGTCCTCATCATCCTCCGAATCGTCCTTGTTGCTGTGTCTTCCCAGTTGGCTTGGATCACACTTCGCAGACCAGGCAATCGCGCCTCCATACAGACACAGTTTGGAAATATTAGCTCTGCCATATTCCATCGACTTCATCTGAAATTTTAAAAAAAACAATAAAATCATTAACGTATGGAATATGAACTTACCAACGAGTACAATTCGATGAGCTTAAATCCGGATAGGAATATCCCATTTCGACACTCCACTACCCGTTGGGAGATGCTCATCCAATCGCAAGGAGGGTCGCGATAGCTCTCCCGCATCTCAACTACGTCGCCTCCGTAGCGGGAAAAGATGGAAGCCCAAAGCTCACGGGCATTCGCGAGGCTTTGATCGACAACAAAGACCACGAGGGGATTGCCCGCCCAGATACGCTTCGGTGATTCAAAGAGCTTCAATGCCTAAAGTAGTTATCACGTAAACAGATTTTGGGAATGAGAAATATAAGGTCTATTAAACAAAATAATTTATCTGATAAAGAAAACAATGGGAGAAAAAAAATAAATAAATAAAAACCTCGGAAACATGTGTGTTTGTCTGCGGCATGATCAAGTAACAGTGAATATACGGGGGTCGCGCACGAATGAGCCCTCAAATAAAAACGTACAAAAAAAACAAATCGCATTAAGTCAGTCACACCTCGATAGCATTCACGTCTGATGAAGCGAATGGAGAACGTAGAAATACGTCCTCGATAGAATGCACATCCCTTCCAATTTCAGTCATCGATTTCTCACCAATAAAGAGGCATACACCGTCCTTGAAGTCGATAAGGGAGTTGAGAGCTACGGACTAAAAAAACTTTTAGAAATGTTTTTTAGTATGATAAAACTCACGAAATTCCACAGCTCAGTCGTCGAGATACCCTTGAGAAGGATGGGCATATGCGATCGGCAAGGATGATTAGAAGGATGGGAAGCTGTGCGAATGCATTGTAAACGCAGTGCATTCGCAGTGCAGCCCAGCTTCTCATTGCTGCTCATCTAGAATGATAACATCATATAAAAAAATATTGC
This sequence comes from Pristionchus exspectatus, assembly GCA_911812115.1. Lineage (NCBI taxonomy): Eukaryota > Metazoa > Nematoda > Chromadorea > Rhabditida > Neodiplogasteridae > Pristionchus > Pristionchus exspectatus. The sequence goes on from CAJVSA010000093.1 coordinate 198,606, forward strand.
CACGGAAGTGCTTGTTTCTGCTTTCAGTGAGAAATGATTTCGGAGCATTAAGAAAAGTACCACTTTATATGACGAAACAAGAGAAAGGCTAAGAATGGAACGTGCGCGCAAAATGCGCATCTTTGTATTAGTTAATCTGATACTCGTAGTCAAGAATAGGGTCTAATGTTGACCGCGTCAATATTTTATTTTACTAAAATCAGCAAAAGCACATCTCGAATGAATCCTATTACTGCCAGAGTGGGCATTTAATGGGCATGTGCGCAAAATCTTTAAAAAAAGAAAAAAAGGTAAAAAAATCTATAAATGGCCGATTCAACGAATGCCCTATAATTATACGGGTCACGGCCGGACGGATGTACTAAGTCCAAATACGACCGGTCGAATTTACTAAATCCAACGGCGTCCGGACGGATGTACTTAGTCCAAATTACAACCGAATGAACGTACCAAATCCAACGGCGTCCGGACGGATGTACTTAGTCCAAATTACAACCGAATGAACGTACCAAATCCAACAGCTGATGGACGGATGTACTTAGTCCAAATTACAACCGAACGAATGTACCAAATCCATCAGCTGATGGACGGATGTACTTAGTCCAAATTACAACCGAACGAATGTACCAAATCCAACAGCTGATGGACGGATGTACTTAGACCAAATATAAAATAAATGAAAGAATATAGAGAGAGGAAAATGATAAGAGAGAGGCGACCTTGCTCGACGGCTGCGCGCGATGATGAATGAACGTAGAGGGAGGGAGGGAGGGAAATGAGGGAGGCGCGCGCGAGGTTTTTCCACTCGGGACCCAAAATCAAACGCGCGCGAAATTTAAATCGGGGCTTAGCTCGCCGCCAAACCCCACCCCCCCCCCCCTCCTACAATTGGTCAAAAACCCTCGGTAGTTGAGTAAAAAATTCACCTACACTCGGTCCTCTCGCCAACGATACGAGAAAAAAAAACAAAAAGTGCCGCGTATAGAGCCTATTAGTGGCCATTCAATATAACAGGGGCGCAAATAAACATGGTCAGTGGAAAATATTGTGATATTGTGAATGAACTCGAAGGGATCCTTAGGTCCCAATAAAAGTACCAACGAAATAACGAACCGGTCCAAATGCAGTCACTATTGTAAGCCATAAAATATATATTTAAAAAGGGTTCCTTATCGTATCCTCATTAAATCAGGCATGTCATGATAAAAAAACACGGAAATTATTTTATAAAATGACAAATTATTAATAAAGTAGCAAAAATCTCAAGTAATTCACATAAAAATAAAAACTATCAATGTACAATTGTAGATACCCCAACAACAACAGCAGAATAATGTAATAATATCCTGATTCTGCGTAACACCACATACCACCGCATCAAGAGAGGATGTCCGCAACAAAGTTGTCGGCGGATGAATGGTAAGATTCCAAAATCACATCTCGCAAAGAACTTATTTGCAGCGGCGATGAATGCGCGCATGGAATATCTGTAATGTTAATATTAAAAAAAATGTTGACTACAAAAAAACTACTCACCGCCACAATGACGAATGACAATATGCTTGAGTGAGTCGCATCTGACTGTTCTGTCGTCGTCGTTAACGGACAAACGACAATAACGACGATGATGATGATCACTTTCCCTTTTCAATACGCTCAACATTTCATCAAACGTTTGAAATTGAGTGCGGTCCAATGCGCGTACAATTCTCGTGCACAATCCATCGTCGCTTCCGCCAAACGCCACCAGGTGAACGAGATGCACCGGATACGATGAGGATTCCAACGACTTGTTGCTATAGCCACCTAAAAAAAGGCAAAAAAGATATTTAATTCATCGCCCTCTGAGGCCTCTGCACACTCACGCTCGGCCGCCGCTGATTCATCCATGTCTTTTTTTTCATCGTAGATAGTCGAAATAGTCATCGCCGCAGCAGTCATCTGTAAGCGAAATAGCGCTGGCGAAAAAAAACACATACACACAACGTGTATCTCTACCACGTACATTGAGACGACGTTGAGCAGCTTGAAACGAATCTGAAGACCAGCCCACGAATGCGTAACACACATCCAGATGTTCGAGTTGCGCCAACGTGTAATCGGACAGTAGGACGCTGTCGAAAGTGACTTTGTCCTAAAAAGAGTCAAGTTACTTTCCCTACCATTTCAACGTTGCCATGTCGCATTCGTTTAGCCAACCCTACACAAAAGGACGTACGTCAATCCACACAATGACTGGAGCGCCACGAATAGACGTGCATAAGAGTCCGCCAATTCGGTCAACGCTCACAGCATCCACAGCATTAGCATTCAAATTCGCTTCACCGTCATTATCAAATGTCTTTAATCTATAAAAGAAAAAAACACTAAATGTACACTTCAAAGTGTCACGGATCACCGCTTGTTATCTCCGCCATAGTTGTGTAACTTCTCGCCACTATACTTCCGCTTTGCAACAATAACGGCAGGAGCTGCTGCTGTTGCTGATATAGTCCTCGAGACATTTCCGCCGACATAATTAGGCAATGGTTGATATAGTCTAAAATGAATTGTGTCGTAATTTTAAAAAATGACCAACTCACTTAAGGTATTGCGCTATTACGATCATCATCATCGAAGAAAAGTCGATGCGAATCACGGGCAAAATGTAGGAAGTAGGTAGTGGCGGAAGAAGTGTGCGCAACGTGACAACGGTATTGTCGCTGCCACGGTTGTCGGACGTGTCGCTACTACTGATAATCATTGTGTTATCGACGTCGTCATTATTGGTACTGTTCACAATGTCGGTGCCGTAGTTGATGATGTTGTTATTGTTGATATTGATGTTGCTATTATTCCCAGTGTCGCTAGTTGTGTCGTTAGTGTCACTGATATCGTCGTTAGTAGATGTGCTACTGCTGCTGCTGCTGCTGCTGCTGTTAACGCGCGCATCCAAACTCCCAAATATACGCCAATCAATCTAAAAGAGAATTTAAGCCACAAATAGAGCATGCAAGTGGCCACACACTCACATCAATCATGCAGCACGCATCATTCGAGTCGAGTTCCACAGACGCAAACCAATCATTCGGAGAACAACCGCTACACTCTCCTACGAGTACCACCATCCATTCCGTCGAAAGTACCTTAGGAAAGTAAAACAAGATATTCGTATTACCATTACACATACAAAATATGCTTACCAATTCATAAATCCTGCCCGTGAGCAAGCTAACGCATGAAAGCAGAACGTTAACGTCAATGGTTTTTCCGCTATAGCACCGAATGTAGTGATCTATCGGATAGCTACTTGATTTTAGTGCAAATTTGTGATTTCGAATGGAACGCAGGGTGAGCGATGGCACATTCTGTTTTCGCATCTGAAATTAGGGCATTGTAACAAATTAAAAAAAACATGAAAAAATGGAAACCTTTAGCAGTGGCACAAGCTTCGTATATTGGTCCGCGTTATCGATATCGTCGATCGCCACTCTCAATGGAACAATGTCTCGCGTGTAGCCAACTGAAAATGAGGAAACGATTGAAAATAAGTAACATAAATGGGAGAGCAGGAAAAAACTTACGCCTTCTGCAACATGCAGCAATCAACTGTCGCACAGACATCACTGCCGAGCCGCCACAAGTTCCGAATATTACGTTATTGGACCGATGACGAGCAGTAGCACGCAGAATTACACCCACTTTGAGAATGTGCGCCGATTCGGGGTTAAGTGCGCTCGCAGACAGAGCCATTCCACGTGGCGTACATTCACGAATCGCCATCGCTTATGCGTTCATGATGTGCGATGTCTGCTTCACCATAGCCATAGGTTCAAGCACGCAAACTAAACTATAAAAAAAAAGGAAAATTAAATAAACGAAATGGGTCGACTTAACACGCGATACTCCATCACAATGTCGAGGAGGAGGTGACAAATCGACCTCTTTAGAACAAATCAATAGGAAAACACATTTTTTTATATTAAGCAAAGAAAACACATACGTGATAAAAGAGAGAGAGAGAGAAAGAGTTGAGCACACCGGGAACGCAAATTATAGACTGGCCAACAGTACGCCCTATTTACGGCTAATGTACTTAAAAAGGCAAACAGTGAAGACCAATGTCTACTACACTTAATAAATGGTATAATGGAAACAAAGGGCAACTAAAATAGATGAATGCGATAACTAATACACAGATTCGTGTCCTTAAAACTAGCACGCAATAGATTTACATTCTTGACCGTTGTTCTAATATCAACACGCAAATCTTTAACGTCAACATCACCGTTCACAATTTGACAAGTCTCCAAGAACATCTTCGCGTTCGCGATATCTTGCGATTTTCTCAAAACATTTCCCTTTAGACTGGATTTTTCAGTCGTTTCCACTGCTACTGCCGCATCTAATTCAATGTCGTCGTCGACATCGTCGTCATCCTGTTGACTTTGCGAATCTTCGTACTTTGAACGCGTCTGTACGCCAGTGAGGGGTCTGAGGTAAAGAAAATTAAAATTTACAACGCAAAAAAATCTCACTTGTACGTGGGATTGCGCAGACGACTTCGAAATGAGCACGCCTCCCTCGAACTCAGCCAATCCTGCGCGCTCATCCCGATCATAGACTCGGCTGAACGTCGAAGTTCCGAACGAACCATACTAAACAGCAAGGAAATATCATCGGCAATGACAACAACAAAAAAAACACACGTCCATACGGTACGGGTGTGTCATTTAGAACTGGTACGTTTTAGAAATGGTACGTTTTATAACTCGTTCAATTAAGAACTCTTGAAAACAAGGCGACGGAATCATTATGCACGTAGACTTCTAAAATGACCAAGTTCCAAAATGTACCAGTTCTAAAACGTGAGTTCTAAAATGGCACACCCTCGCCCACGCACACACATACACGCAAAGCAAAAAAAATGCACGAATAAGGCATGGTGCCCAACTATAGACCCGAGAAGTGGCCCTTAAAGAACATATAAGGAAACAAATCCCACTAGAGTAAAAAACTAAACTGCGATGAACGCTAACCTAAACATGCTTATTGCCCTATAATCGCTGAGAAATAAGCATTTTTTATGGTGACACATATTTGTTATCAAAAAACCGCGGAGCGATACGTGGAATGCCGGCCTAAGCTGCGTGATGTAAGCAACAAATCGCGTGGGTCGCCGGCCTAAGCATACACGTAAGCCTAAGCACTAAGCACTTTTTTTGAAAAAAAGTGCTAAGGGAATCAAACGCTCGGTGACCGCGAGGAACAGCTCGCGTATTCGACCAGGTCTAAGCATTTTTTATTATTACAAATTCGCAAAGTGAAAGCCTAAGACGGAGGACAGCACGTTAACATATGGGAGGTTATCCCACTAATTAGCGGGCCTACAATTTTAGCTCAGATCCTTAGTACGCGCACACATACAAAATTCCCACTGCTTACGTCGCATAAACGAGCGCTTGACTCGGGCTTTTCCACTGGCAACTCGTAGTGAGGGCGTCCTTTATCATAGCATCCGAGAGGATTTCATGAGAACGCAGACGAAGCGAGTAATCAGTTATTATGCTCTGAGCAAAGCCGGCTCTGAAATGAGAAAATTGACAAGTTCACATTCGAGTGCGTACTCAAAAAAAATGTGCCCGGAAATAGACCCTAATTCCGGCACCATCCCTCGATGACAATAACAAAAAAAAACACCAAGAAACGCATGCTCACCTGAAAGAGCGTGCGCTCACGATATACTTGGGTATGTTGAACGTTTTACGGAAAGTATCCATGAGCATATGGTAGTCGCCAATCTCGAGCTCAATGTCCGCGGGGTCCCTTCCCGCATGGAATGCTTCGGCTTCCAATTGATGAACGATCGAGCGCCGATCGACATGTAATCCGTTAGTGAATTCGGTAGTGACGGTAGAGCGAAGAGGGAACGGGACAGTAATGGTGAGCGGCTATCTTCTGGGGTGGAGATCAATGCGCTGTCCCCTTCATCGGGGTGATTGCTCCAAAATGTCGCTTCTCCCTCCATAATTGAGTCTGCCTCCACGTGACCCCGCAATATACACTGCAGCAGCACGCCGGTAGCAGCATTCGGCAAGAAGCTCTCTCTGACCTTGCCAACGTTGTCATTACTCGATCCGATGGTCGTTGGCCAGGTGTAGCCACACTCGAAACTTGCAAAGGGGACGTATCCTCTAGTCTTGCTGCGCCGAATCATAATCACAACTCTATAACGTACGACCCACGCCTCGTCTCCTTCTCGCGCACGCAACCTAAAGAAAAAGTTGAGCGACTATTTTACTACGGCTTAGCAATTACTCTTCACATGTAACACGCGCACATATAATACATACCTGTACACCTTAATGTCTCCGAGACGTATGCCCGCAAAGATCAAATTGTCGTGAAGGAAGCCCGGTCTACAATGACGTAACCATTAGGGTAAAACGATCACATGCACACACAAACCTTTGTCTTCCAGAAACTGGTGACTCCGTCCCGCCCGCAGTGTCAGCTGTGTCATCTTCGCCGTCATCACCAGCGAGTCGCGGTGGCGGCGATGGTGGGAGATGCTGTTGCTGATGATGTTCTCCAACATCACTGCGAGAGAAATCATTCGCCAACACCGGTGCCGCGCTTCTTTTGGACCCGGAAGTCTTCTCTTCTCCGTCAAGAAAGAAGGCTCTGCAAGCGGTCAAATTTACAAAAAAAACAAAAAAAAAACTCACTCGTCCTCCCATTTGCGCTGAGCAATCACAGCCTCCAGTGACTCGGGGTCGTCAAAACCGCCGTGTCCCCTCTTCCGATTGTTCATAGCCTTTTTAACGTATTTCTTCATGGGATCCTCTGTTATAAAAAAGATAAATATCAAATTCTCTTAATCGTCAATGCTAGCAAGTAACAGCTCACACCTTGTATAGATCCCGGTCTCATTCCACTGAGTAGCATTAGAGAAAGATGCCAAGATTGTGCGACTCTAAGATTATCAGTCTTCGCTTCGGTTGATTGAATAGGTATGCCAAATCCGCAGGAGTCATCGCCACCTAAAAAAAATGTCATTGGCGGCCATAAATAGATCATATTAATGGCAAGCGAAAACGAAATAAAACTATAACGCTAGCCAATTTAAAAAAGCATAAATATGTAATATATCCTAGTACATTATACAATATATTACCTTCTGAAGTGGACTCAGGCCTCCGCCGAGCGATTGACGGTATTCACTCAACCAACCACTCATCAGCGCCCATATTCCACTCTTCGCGATTGACACCTTATCCGAGCCGCCAATGCTCACGTCGATAGTGCGCAGAAACTGACACGTCGACGTGACCATCGTGCTCACAGTTATCGGCTCCCGCTTCTTTCCACGATCAGGCACATCAGAAATGGCATACGTCTTCATCCCCGAGATCCTCACAAGTGGTATCTTCTTGTCCATCCACTTGTGCGCCTGGATCAAAACGTTCGCACGCTCTTCCAATGTCTTCTCGACAAAAAACTGACGAAATCTAAATAATATCTACATGTATATGAAAGAGCACAATTATGTGCGCACATACCTCGGCCAAAAGTCGCGTGCATTTCGAATTCGTTCAAATTGGCGAAACTTGTCTGCGCAGAATAATGCCAGTCTCCCTGCTGCCATTGCTATCTTTCTAATCGTCTCAATGGCAAGCGTATAGAAACCAGACATTGCTGCATCTCCTCGATCCGACAGCGATGATTCTACGTAGCACGCAAACGAGTCTTGCGCTTCACCACAGCGCAGTAGCCATTCGGCACTCGGACCAGCGTACGAAGTGCACGAACTCGCAAATGACTGTCGTAGCACCTATGTAAAGGCAATCTGATCATTAAACGAGAATGAACAAAAAAAAGCTTACACTAATGCGAATATCACGTTGCTGCTTACGTTGAGCAGCACTTCCTGTCGGTGGTGCAGAGCCAATCGTTGCCGTTACTTGCGAACTCATAGACATAAATGAGGGCACCTTTAGGCGAGCTGCGATGAGTAAAGAAATCGAATTCCCAGTTCAAAAATACACCAACCCGAATAATCATCGTCATCGTCGTCGGTGCTGCTTATATATCCGGAGACCTGATTATCAGTGCGTCGAGGGTGAATGCTCAATGAAGATTGATTGTCGACATGAGCTTCGAGTATAGGCGGAGGATCTGTTGTAACAATTTCAATGACAATCTTTTGGGTAATATCAGCTCCACACCCGTTGGAGCGTAATGCATGAACCTACGAAATGCGGGGACACGGCCGCTGCGAACATTGATAGGGCGCTGGACTTCGAGTAACGGCGGCATATTGTAAGCTGAGATTAGTCATAAATGCAGACGTAAAAAGAACAATCAGTAAAACTAACCATCTAGACGGCGTAACTGATTTGTGGTATGTCTATCACCGCCCGCACTCATCCGGTCAGCGAGCACAGTAGTCGAGATATCTAAAAGAAGAGTGGAGCAGAAACCAAAAAAGTAATGGCCAATAATAGAGTCTAATACTCGCCATCATTAATTCTCTGAGATACGGCATCGCCAAAACGCCTCATCGAACCAGCCATCACATCATCGACACTTTCATTGTATGCACCGACTTGAGATACTTTCATATGCGACATATTCTCCTGTTGATGACGCCTACCTGAAATGAGCAAACCTATTACAGTTGAGGGGATAAAAAACACATCAGCTCCGCTTCGTGGTCAACTATATGGTCTATAAATGGCAACGCGAGAATAGTGCACCGTCAGCAAAAAAAAAAAGGAACAGGAAATGGCTAACAAAATCATATTGTTAAATAATATAGCCTTCATTTTACCTGCTCATTGGCGGGTTGATGCAAGCAGAGGAGGGGTGGGCGTCGTACAGGATAGCTCGCTCGAATGGTACACTCACGAAGTCTGCAATGAGTAGTACGCGGTGCAACAGGAGTAGTAGAAGTAATGATGATAATGTATAAGTAATGAGGATAATGGACGCTAGGACATGAACCTCCACAAAAAAAACACAAAAGAGAAACAAGAAAAATATTTCATCGTATGATCATAACAAAATATTTCATCATAACAAAAACACGAGTATTAAAACAAACACATTAACTTAATTCTTACAGAACAAATGCAACAATTATCAACAAGCTAAAAAATGCTCTTTCAGTACATCTAATCACTATAAGCATCACAGAAAACAAGATTTCATAGTGTGAAAACACGAAAGCATGAGTTTTAAGAAAAACACATACATTAACTTAATTCTTACAGAATAAATGCGACAATTATCAACAAGCTAAAAAAAATACTCTTTCAGTACACCTTATCTAAGCATCATTGCAGCAGAATGCTGGATGCACGCTCGCTAGGAGTGCCGATTACATCGAATAAATTCTACTTTACAAAATTAATGAGAACCATCGATTTAACATCGAATCCAAAATTGGACAGCACTGCACCGACAGTTTTGGGAGATCCATTCACCCCCTCCGGCTCATTCACATCGTCAAAGCATTCCCTCCTCGCGAACACGCCAGCAACCATAGGTAACCCCTCAGCTGTTTTAGTTCCTGAATATGGCCCAAATTGAAATGGGTATGCAAAAAAAAAACATGAACTTGAACAGAAATATGAATAATAGCCGTAGATATACCATATTTTTGGCCTTTATTAATATCCGAATAGCTAACCGAAAAACGCAGACGCCCTTAGTGCAGGAACCCCGATATTCCCAAACTCATTGGAATGCAGCACACCACTTGCGAGATCGGAAGCAAATATAATTCCTCCCAATGATACGAAACATTCTGCCCATTTCGTATGCTGCACAATGTCTTTCTGCAATAATATTCAATATGGAGAGTTTGCAAAGTTGAATACTACAAAAAAACTCACAAGTTCCTTGAAGAATGCAATAAATTGTTTTCCTTCTCTGATTTTCTTCCCAACGTCCTTCTGCAACATATCCGCTGCCATTCCGACGCAGGCGCGAATCTTCATCAGATCATTGTCGCCGGTTACATTAGCCTCATTCAGCTTGATTTCGGATGCAACAGGAATCAAAAAACAAGGAATTAAACAACCATAACATCATCATCGCATACCACGTTCATTCCGTTTATTGTCTTCGCGACCCACAACGAATGTTTCTCTGTGTCATACTTTTTCCTTTTGCGAGCGGCATCTGAGCTAATACTGCGCCTTTTCGGCACCTTTGTATTCAAATCTCTAGTTATTTTCTGAAAAAAAAATCGCATGAACAAAACACATTATAAAGCAATCTAACATTTCTCAGCTTTTCCGAGGACATCATCACATCCGATTTGGTGATGTCATCAACAAAATTCTTCCATACGTTCGGCTTTTCTTCAAATGTGCGCTGAATGATCTGGAAAAAAGCATCATTGTTAAAAGTATACCATATTTCCGGTCCGAATAATCTCGTGTTCCAGACACGCACGCATAAACAACTCACCGATGGCGCTTCTTTATATAGACAAGCATTGGCGAGATTACGGTGACTGAATAGTTCCAGTACATGTGCTCGCAAATCGCCTTCAAATTGGCTGCACATATACGCAGCTTCCGTCGTCGACGATCTGTCGACGAGACCCGCTGCAGCCGCATCAATGTACCGTCCATATTTCACTCCACCATCAGGGAATTCCTTATGAATTGCTCTACACGAGGAGATCTGGTAAACAAACGGTGAACAAAGAAAGGTAAATAAATGATACGCATTCAAGGAAAAAAATTGTTTCGAATATAACAACGACAACGAACCTTATCGATAAAGCTCGTAAACTCACGCAAGTTGCGTGCGTCCATCTCTTCATCAATCTTCGCCGCGACTCTATACTGCACCGTGCTACGATGAGCGCGCACACCGCTCGCGTTGTCCGATCGAGTCAAGCTCTCCACGAATTCCTCCTCGTACTCATCGGGCACAAGAAAAACGCGCAGACAGACATTGATCGTCTCCAGAAAGTCTTTGTACTCGTCGACATTTATTTTACGAATGGCATTGAGGCGATGATTGGACTCCATCAGGAGCGCCTGCAACAACAATATGTGTAGTTCATATAAAAGCATAAAAAAAACTGACAGATGCATGCGCGTAAGTAGACAATTTCTTCTTGCCAAATTTGATACCCCAATTCTTAAAAACTTGATTTTCCACAAAGTGATCATCCATCGTACTCTTAGTAATGATGATAGATCTACAAAACAAGTGATTAGGAAATATTAAATTTTGAAACTACAATTAATGTGAGTCATAAAATCCTACAACTCACGGAGGCGAATCCGTAAAGAACTTTCTCACGACATTACGCTGGAGTATATCGTGCGGTGCATCAAGCTTAACCATCTCAGCAAAGATTTCATCGACCTTGCTATTATTGAGATTACGCACGCCGAACAACGTGAGATTGGTCCATTTCACAAATTCGAACAGGTTCATCTAAACAAAAATAAATATTCACAAATGTGCGAATTGCATTGTTACTCACGTTGATAATTGTGTCGTCAACGATCGGAAGCGCCGTGGCATGATCAGCAGGATTCTGTACGGAAAATTAAATAATTGATGTATGGAAAATTAAATATTTGCTTTCATCACCGGAGTCTCTTTTACTAAGTACATGCAAATTCGGTCACATATAGCACCTATAAGTGGCAATACGATAAAATACGATGCGAACTAAATAAATAAAGAATAGTAAAAAACACCTCGATGAAGCTGTCGTCGTGTCTAGTGGACGGACTGTTTCCATTGGATACGGCGTCCAAAAGGCTATTTTCGTCGGTGGTCAGTTTTCCCGTCGATGAAACACTGAATACCATAGGGTCTAATCATAGTGTCTATTGGTGGTAATACATAAAAAACATTGTACAACTAAATAATAAAAAATTGTGAAGAGGCACGACCTGGGATATGCAAAAGGTATTTCGATCTCTCATTTTACAATGCTCTATCGGTTTCTCTGACCGGCGAGATAGCATTGTGAAATGAGAGATCTAAAAATGCAAAGTCCAGACCTCGACGACGCTGATGATGAGTCAAGCGAGCAATCTGCTCTTATCGGGCTCGGCATTGGAAGATCCAGTTTATCCGGCTGTGATAGATCTGCCCTCCAGTCGACGACATCCTGAAACAGACAAAGGTATCGGCTAACAATATGGTCTATTAATGGCTCTGTTGATCATGCGATTTTAAATATATTTCATGTGTGTCACTTTTACTGTATATTGCCATAAATAGACCCTACAGTTGACATTTTTCTCGAATATAATTATGGGGAAAAAACAATGCCCACTTGTACTGCCTTTGCTTCCATCGGATGCGTCGTTGGAAGGGACAAAATTACGATCGGTCCTTCAGTCGGCTCTTGAACAGGCTAAATGTAGGATCTATCAGTGACAGTACTGCGGAAAATGGTGACACATAAAAGGTAACGAGTGACCGAAAAAAAATCCTATATTTGACCGGTGCATTTATTTTACAAAAAAAATACAATTGCCTATAATTGGCCGCGCCCCTATATTTGCAACAAATCTTTTTTTTGAATCGAGTGTAGTCCTTGGAGTGTTGGTTGGTTTTTTTTTTAAAATCGTGTAAAATTAATTTTGTTTTTTTTTAAATTAGGAAAAAAGTGTCAGCCACATATAGGGTCTATTTGTAGCTTTGTTGTCGTCGTGCTATTCTACACTCCTTTTTATTTATGAAGGGGGGGGCGGGCGCCTCTCTTCCTTTTGTGAGGTCTAAGAGCAACAGAAGAAATTGTGTACGGGTGTATGCGTTTGTGCGTGTAAACGTAATGCGGGTGTGCATGTGCAAAAAAAACGAGGATAGCTGCCAACAACAGACCTGATAAGTGGCAACTGGAGACTACATGGAAGTCTACATGGAACGCCGGCCTAAGCACTCACATTTATCTAAGCACTCAGCACTAAGCTTATTTTGTAAATAAAAATAAGCAAAACGCCGAGGTATTGAGAGGATCGTCAATCTAAGCAAGTGTATTTGGCCCGAGCACTAAGCATTCTTTTTTTTTATTTATATTTATTTATAATTTTATTTATACATATTGATAGTCAAAGGAAAGAGCGCCAGCATCGCTCTCTTTTTTCCACTCTCGCACGTCGCTCATCCTCCAATCCTACAAAAGACGAAATGGAAGATGAGGGAGTGACCGGCACCCGGACTTTACGACGATAAAAACGCGATATTAACGAAATAAACAAAAAAAAACTAGCGTTGCCAAAATTATATACTATAATTGTCCGGACCGTATGCACGCTGATCTCTCGTTTGTTTGGACTCAGTACATCCGCCCGTCTACCCCTCATTTATTTGGACTCAGTACATCCGTCCGCTAGAAATTCAGCGGTCACTTATAGTTTTTTTTTGTTGACAACGTACTATTTTTTTCTTTATTATTCGTGGCACTCATTTTTATGTAACGCCGTACTGCCACTAATAGACCCTACGATTGACCGACATTTTCTATAAACACCATTTAATAGACCTTACGTTTGTCCGACGTTTTTAATTAAAACAAATAACTCACTGGTGCTGCTTCCATCAGTTGCGGCATTGGACGGGTCAAATTCCTCCCGTCGACGACTCTCTGAAACATGCCATCAATAGGGTCTATCAGTGGCAGTACTGCGAGAACGACAAAAAGCAACGAGCGGCCAAAAAAACCCTATAAGTGGCCGCGGAGTAGATGAGCGGACGGATGTACTCAGACCAAATTTGGTTGAGCGGACGGATGTACTCGGACCAAATTTGGTTGAGCGGACGGATGTACCCGGACCAAATTTGGTTGAGCGGACGGATGTACTCGGACCAAATTTGGTTGCGCGGACGGATGTAATTGGTCCAAAAAAGAGGCCAGTAGGTACGACCTTCCTCGACGGCCGCACGCGCTAATAAATGAGAGAGAGGGGGGCACGCGCGCGCGCGCGCGCGGCTTTTCCACTCGGGACCCAGATCAAGTGAGCGCGAAATTTGAATCGGGGCTTAGCTGGTATTCGAATCGGGGCTTAGCGGTTTTTTTTTCGAATCGGGGTTGGCTTTTTTTTATCGGAGCATAGCTGTCTTTTTTTTGAATCGGGGCTTATGTATAATTTAAATTTGGGCATATTTGATTTTTTTCTCTGCATAAAAATATGCCCTATAAACCTCCGCCACTGTAAATGTTGTACCGGAGAAAATATGCCCTATAAACCACCGCCCAGTGAATAGCGACCGGAGAAAATATGCCCTATAAACCTCCACCCGTGTCCGTAAAAAAAAAGGTTTGCCGTTCCCGATCCTCCTCCTCCATCCAAAAAAACACAATTATTTGCATGCATGCGTTTGTCGTTGAGGACGGTCGTCCACAGTCGCGCTCGCGCTTCGAACCCTCAGTTATATGGACTCTGTACATCCGTCCGTCTGATCCCTCATTTATTTGGACTCTGTACATCCGTCCGCTAGAAACTCGGTGGCCACTTATATAGTTTTTTTTTGTTGACAACGTATTATTTTCTTTATTATTCATGACGCGTATTTTTATGTAACGCCGTACTGCCACTAATATACCCTACGATTGACCGACATTTTCTATAAACACCATTTAATAGACCTTACGTTTGTCCGACGTTTTAATTAAAACAAATAACTCACTGGTGCTGCTTCCATCAGTTGCGGCATTGGACGGGTCAAATTCCTCCCGTCGACGACTCTCTGAAACATGCCATCAATAGGGTCTATCAGTGGCAGTACTGCGAGAACGACAAAAAGCAACGAGCGGCCAAAAAAAACCCTATAAGTGGCCGCGGGGTAGATGAGCGGACGGATGTACTCGGACCAAATTTGGTTGAGCGGACGGATGTACCCGGACCAAATTTGGTTGAGCGGACGGATGTACCCGGACCAAATTTGGTTGAGCGGACGGATGTACTCGGACCAAATTTGGTTGCGCGGACGGATGTAATTGGTCCAAAAAAAAGAAGCCAGTAGGTACGACCTTCCTCGACGGTCGCACGCGCTAATAAATGAGAGAGAGAGGGGGGGGGGGGGCGCGCGCGCGCGGCTTTTCCACTCGGGACCCAGATCAAGTGAGCGCGAAATTTGAATCGGGGCTTAGCTGGTATTCGAATCGGGGCTTAGCGGTTTTTTTCGAATCGGGGGTTGGCTTTTTTTTATCGGAGCATAGCTGTCTTTTTTTTGAATCGGGGCTTATGTATAATTTAAATTTGGGCATATTTGATTTTTTTTCTCTGCATAAAAAATATGCCATATAAACCTCCGCCACTGTAAATGTTGTACCGGAGAAAATATGCCCTATAAACCTCCGCCCAGTGAATGTTGTACCGGAGAAAATATGCCCTATAAACCACCGCCCAGTGAATAGCGACCGGAGAAAATATGCCCTATAAACCTCCACCCGTGTCCGTAAAAAAAAAGGTTTGCCGTTCCCGATCCTCCTCCTCCATCCAAAAAAACACAATTATTTGCATGCATGCGTTTGTCGTTGAGGACGGTCGTCCACAGTCGCGCTCGCGCTTCGAACCCTCAGTTATATGGACTCTGTACATCCGTCCGTCTGATCCCTCATTTATTTGGACTCAGTACATCCGTCCGCTAGAAATTCAGCGGTCACTTATAGTTTTTTTTGTTGACAACGTATTATTTTCTATATTTATTCATGACGCGTATTTTTATGTAACGTCGTACTGCCACTAATATACCCTACGATTGACCGACATTTTCTATAAACACCATTTAATAGACCTTACGTTTGTCCGACGTTTTTAATTAAAACAAATAACTCACTGGTGCTGCTTCCATCAGTTGCGGCATTGGACGGGTCAAATTCCTCCCGTCGACGACTCTCTGAAACATGCCATCAATAGGGTCTATCAGTGGCAGTACTGCGAGAACGACAAAAAGCAACGAGCGGCCAAAAAAAACCCTATAAGTGGCCGCGGAGTAGATGAGCGGACGGATGTACTCAGACCAAATTTGGTTGAGCGGACGGATGTACTTGGACCAAATTTGGTTGAGCTGACGGATGTACCCGGACCAAATTTGGTTGAGCGGACGGATGTACTCGGACCAAATTTGGTTGCGCGGACGGATGCAATTGGTCCAAAAAAAGAGGCCAGTAGGTACGACCTTCCTCGACGGCCGCACGCGCTAATAAATGAGGGGAAGGAGGGGAGGGCGGGAGGGGGGGGGGCACGCGCGCGCGCGCGCGGCTTTTCCACTCGGGACCCAGATCAAGTGCGCGCGAAATTTGAATCGGGCTTAGCGGGATTTTTTTTTAATCGGGGCTTAGCTGGGGTTTTTTTTAATCGGGGCTTAGCCAAAAAAAAAAGTGTCGGCCATTAATAGGGTCTATTGGTGACTCTGTAGCCCTAATTATATTTTATGCATACCTCGTGCTTTGTCGACGTGAGCAATACATATTTTATGCATACCTCGTGTTTTGTCGCCGTGCTGCCAGGTCAAATTCCATGGTGGTCGATCGGTCCCCCCGTTGACGACTCTCTGAAACAAAAAAAATCGGGGCTTATCTTTTTTTATCTGTTTTTTTTTAATCGGGGCTTATCTGTTTTTTTTACCTGGAGAAAAATATGCACTATAAAGATTTTAAAAAGCTTACGCTGCGTTCACACCGGCCTAAGCAGCTTTTTATCTAAGCAATAAACACTAAGCATTTTTTTTATGAAAACGCATAGCGGTAGTGAAACGAGTGCAATTTTCGGAGCTTCTACTTTTGAAATGGTCTTGCCATATTTCGCATTTTTTTTTACCGTTTGTAGGGTCTATTATGTTGTACCGAAGAAAATATGCCCTATAAACCTCCGGCACTGTGAATGTTGCACCGGAGAAAATATGCCCTATAAACCTCCGCCACTGTAAATGTTACACCGGAGAAAATATGCCCTATAAACCTCCGCCCATGAATGCCGGCCGGAGAAAAACGACCGGAGAAAATAGGCCCTATAAACCTCCGCTACTGTAAATGTTGTACCGGAGAAAATATGCCCTATAAACCTCCGGCCCATAAATAACGACCGGAGAAAATATGCCCTATAAACCTCCGGCACTGTGAATGTTGCACCGGAGAAAATATGCCCTATAAAACCTCCGCCACTGTGAATGTTGCACCGGAGAAAATATGCCCTATAAACCTCCGCCACTGTGAATGTTGCACCGGAGAAAATATGCCCTATAAACCTCCGCCCAATGAATGCCGACCGGAGAAAAACGACCGGAGAAAATATGCCCTATAAACCTCCGCCCAGTGAATAACGACCGGAGAAAATATGCCCTATAAACCTCCGGTCCATGAATAACGACCGGAGAAAATATGCCCTATAAACCTCCGCCCAGTGAATAACTACCGGAGAAAATATGCCCTATAAACCTCCGCCCAGTGAATAACGACCGGAGAAAATATGCCCTATAAACCTCCGCTACTGTAAATGTTGCACCGGAGAAAAACGACCGGAGAAAATATGCCCTATGAACCTCCGGTCCATGAATAACGACCGGAGAAAATATGCCCTATAAACCTCCGCCACTGTAAATGTTGCACCGGAGAAAATATGCCCTATAAACCTCCGCCCATGAATGGCGACCGGAGAAAAACGACCTGAGAAAATATGCCATATAAACCTCCGCCACTGTAAATGTTGCACCGGAGAAAATATGCCCTATAAACCTCCGACACTGTAAATTTTGCACCGGAGAAAATATGCCATATAAACCTCCGGCCCATGAATAACGACCGGAGAAAATATGCCCTATAAACCTCCGCCACTGTAAATGTTGCACCGGAGAAAATATGCCCTATAAACCTCCGGTCCATGAATAACGACCGGAGAAAATATGCCCTATAAATCTCCGCCACTGTAAATGTTGCACCGGAGAAAATATGCCCTATAAACCTCCGCCCCGTAAATGCCGACTGGAGAAAAACGACCGGAGAAAATATGCCCTATAAACCTCCGCCCATGAATGGCGACCGGAGAAAAACGACCGGAGAAAATATGCCCTATAAACCTCCGCCACTGTAAATGTTGCACCGGAGAAAATATGCCCTATAAACCTCCGCCACTGTAAATGTTGCACCGGAGAAAATATGCCCTATAAACCTCCGCCACTGTAAATGTTGCACCGGAGAAAATATGCCCTATAAACCTCCGCCCAGTGAATAACGACCGGAGAAAATATGCCCTATAAACCTCCGCCACTGTAAATGTTGCACCGGAGAAAATATGCCCTATAAACCTCCGCCCCGTGAATGCCGACCGGAGAAAAACGACCGGAGAAAATATGCCCTATAACCTCCGTCACTGTAAATTTTGCACCGGAGAAAATATGCCCTATAAACCTCCGCCCCATGAATAACGACCGGAGAAAATATGCCCCGTGCCCGATCGCCTTTTCCACTCAGGACCCAAATAAGGCGCGCGAAATTCAAACCCTCCACCAACCCCCCCCCCAAAAAAAATTCATTTTCATTTATGCGGTCATCGTCGAGGACGGTCGTCCACAGTCGCGCTCGCGCTTCGACTCCTCAGATATTTGGACTCTGTACATCCGTCCGCCCGATCCCTCATTTATTTGGACTCAGTACATCCGTCCGCTAAAAATCGGCGGCCACATACGGTTTTTTTTGTGTTAACAGTGTGCTAAATTGTTTTTGTTTGTTTATTCGTGATTTTTTTTATATATTTCCGTATTCTAATATGAATGTCGAATCATATCAAAAATTCACCATATACGCGATATTAACGAAATGTACAAAAAAACTAACGAGTGGCCACAAATATACCCTATAATTGACCGGACCGTGCCCTACCAGGCTCGCCTTTTCCACTCAGGACCCAAATCAAGCGCGCGAAATTCAAAACCTATACCAGCCCCAAAAAATCATTTTCATTTATGCGGTCACCATTGAGGACGGACGTCCGTAGTCGCTTCGACCCCTCAGACTTTTTTGGACCCTGTACATCCGTCCGCCTGATCCCTCATTTATTTGGACTCTGTACATCCGTCCGTCTGATCCCTCATTTATTTGGACTATGTACATCCGTCCTCCAGATACTCGGCGGCCACTAATAGGGGTTTTTTTCGTTGACAACGTACTATTTTCTTTACTTATTCGTAACGCGTATTTTTATGTAACGATGTGCTGCCTCTAATAGGCTCTACGATTGACCGACATTTTTCAATAACCATCGTACTATTAATAATAGTCCCTACGGTAATAATAGTCCCACCATATACGCGATATTAACGAAATGTACAAAAAACTAACGAGAGGCCACAAATATACCCTATAATTGACCGGACCGTGCCCTACCAGGCTCGCCTTTTCCACTTAGGACCCAAATCAAGCGCGCGAAATTTAAAACCTATACCAGCCCCCCCCCCCCCCCCCCCCCAAAAAAAAAATCATTTTCATTTATGCGGTCACCGTTGACGGCGGACGTCCGCAGTCGCGCTCGAGCTTCGACCCCTCAGATTTTTTGGACCCTGTACATCCGTCCGACCCCTCAGATTTTTGGACCCTGTACATCCGTCCGACCCCTCAGATTTTTGGACCCTGTACATCCGTCCGACCCCTCATTTATTTGGACTCTGTACATCCGTCCGACCCCTCAGATTTTTGGACCCTGTACATCCGTCTGATCCCTCATTTATTTGGACTCTGTACATCCGTCCTCCAGATACTCGGCGGCCACTAATAGGGGTTTTTTTTTACGTACTATTTTCTTTATTTATTCGTGACGCGTATTTTTATGTAACGATGTGCTGCCTCTAATAGGCTCTACGATTGACCGACATTTTCAATAACCATCGTACTACTAATAATAGTCCCTACGATTGTCCGACGTTTTAATTAAAAACGAATACCTCGCTAGCGCTGCTTCCATCAGATGCTGTATTGGACGGGTCATCCCGTCGACGACTCTCTGAAACATGCCATCAATAGGGTCTATCAGTGGCAGTACTGCGATCGGCCAAAAAAAAAACCCTATAAGTGGCAGCGGAGTGCATGGAGGACGGATGTACTAAGACCAAATTTGGTCGAGTGGACGGATGTACTCGGACCAAATTTGGTTGAGCGGACGGATGTACTCGGACCAAAAAAAGATGCCAGTAGGTACGACCTTACTCGACGGCCGCACGCGCTAGTAAATGAGGGGAGGGAGGGGAGGGGGCGGGGGGCGAGGGTTTTCCACTCGGGACCCAGATCAAGTGCGCGCGAAATTTGAATCGGGGCTTAGCTGGGTTTTTTTTTAATCGGGGCTTAGCCAAAAAAATGTGTCGGTCACTAATAGGGTCTATTGGTGACTCTGTAGCCCCAATTATATTTTATGCATACCTCGTGTTTTGTCGACGTGCTGCCCAAAACTCCATGGTGGTCGATCGGTCCTCCCGTTGACGACTCTCTGAAACATCAATAGTGCCATCAATAGGGTCTATCAGTAGCAGTACTGCGGAAAATGAAAACAAAAAAAACGACGAGCGGCCAAAAAAAACCCTATAAGTGGCCGCGGAGTGGGTTGTGGACGGATGTACTCGAACCAAATTTGGTTCAGCGGACGGATGTACAGGGTCCAAAAAAAAAAAGAGGCCAGTAGGTACGACCTTCCTCGACGGCCGCACGCGCTAATAAATGAGGGGAGGAGGGAAAGGGGGGGGGCTCAGATTTTTGGACCCTGTACATCCGTCCGACCCCTCAGATTTTTGGACCCTGTACATCCGTCCGACCCCTCAGATTTTAGGTACGACCTTCCTCGACGGCCGCACGCGCTAATAAATGAGGGGAGGGAGGGAAAGGGGGGGGGGGCTCAGATTTTTGGACCCTGTACATCCGTCCGACCCCTCAGATTTTTGGACCCTGTACATCCGTCCGACCCCTCAGATTTTTGGACCCTGTACATCCGTCCGCCTGATCCCTCATTTATTTGGACCCTGTACATCCGTCCTCCAGATACTCGGCGGCCACTAATAGGGGTTTTTTTGTTGACAACGTACTATTTTCTTTATTTATTCGTTACGCGTATTTTTTTATGTAACGATGTGCTGCCACTAATAGACCCTACGATTGACCGACATTTTCAATAACCATCGTACTACTAATAATAGTCCCTACGGTTGTCCGACGTTTTAATTTAAAAAAAAACCTCGCTAGCGCTGCTTCCATTAGATGCGGCATTGGACTGGTCATCCCATCGACGATTCTCTGAAACATGCCATCAATAGGGTCTATCAGTGGTCTATCATTATATTTTATGCATACCTCGTGTTTTGTCGCCGTGCTGCCAGGTCAAATTCCATGGTGGTCGATCGGTCCTCCCGTTGACGACTCTCTGAAACAAAAAAAAACGTGGCTTATCTGTTTTTTTTACCTGGAGAAAAATATGCACTATAAAGATTTAAAAAGCTTACGCTGCGTTCACACCGGCCTAAGCAGCTTTTTATCTAAGCAATAAACACTAAGCATTTTTTTTATGAAAAACGCATAGCGGTAGTGAAACGAGTGCAATTTTCGGAGCTTCTACTTTTGAAATGGTCTTGCCATATTTCGCATTTTTTGACCGTTTGTAGGGTCTATTATGTTGTACCGGAGAAAATATGCCCTATAAACCTCCGCCCCATGAATATCGACCGGAGAAAATATGCCCTATAAACCTCCACTACTGTGAATGTTGCACCGGAAAAAATATGCCCTATAAACCTCCACCCCGTGAATGCCGACCGGAGAAAAAACGACCGGAGAAAATATGCCCTATAAACCTCCGCTACTGTAAATGTTGTACCGGAGAAAATATGCCCTATAAACCTCCGCTACTGTAAATGTTGTACCGGAGAAAATATGCCCTATAAACCTCCGCTACTGTAAATGTTGTACCGGAAAAATATGCCCTATAAACCTCCGGCACTGTGAATGTTGCACCGGAGAAAATATGCCCTATAAAACCTCCGCCACTGTGAATGTTGCACCGGAGAAAATATGCCCTATAAACCTCCGCCCAGTGAATAACGACCGGAGAAAATATGCCCTATAAACCTCCGCCACTGTAAATGTTGCACCGGAGAAAATATGCCCTATAAACCTCCGCCCCATGAATGCCGACCGGAGAAAAACGAACGGAGAAAATATGCCCTATAAACCTCCGCCTCATGAATTTTGCACCGGAGAAAATATGCCCTATAAACCTCCGCCCCGTGAATGCCGACCGGAGAAAACGACCGGAGAAAATATGCCCTATAAACCTCCGCCACTGTAAATTTTGCACCGGAGAAAATATGCCCTATAAACCTCCGCCCCATGAATACCGACCGGAGAAAAACGACCGGAGAAAATATGCCCTATAAACCTCCGGTCCATGAATAACGACCGGAGAAAATATGCCCTATAAACCTCCGCCACTGTAAATGTTGCACCGGAGAAATATGCCCTATAAACCTCCGCCCAGTGAATAACGACCGGAGAAAATATGCCCTATAAACCTCCGCCCCACGAATGCCGACCGGAGAAAAACGACCGGAGAAAATATGCCCTATAACCTCCGCCACTGTGAATGTTGCACCGGAGAAAATATGCCCTATAAACCTCCGCCACTGTGAATACCGACCGGAGAAAAACGACCGGAGAAAATATGCCCTATAAACCTCCGGTCCATGAATAACGACCGGAGAAAATATGCCCTATAAACCTCCGGCACTGTGAATGTTGCACCGGAGAAAATATGCCCTATAAACCTCCGCCACTGTAATGTTACACCGGAGAAAATATGCCCTATAAACCTCCGCCCATGAATGCCGGCCGGAGAAAACGACCGGAGAAATATGCCCTATAAACCTCCGCTACTGTAAATGTTGTACCGGAGAAAATATGCCCTATAAACCTCCGGCCCATAAATAACGACCGGAGAAAATATTCCCTATAAACCTCCGGCACTGTGAATGTTGCACCGGAGAAAATATGCCCTATAAAACCTCCGCCACTGTGAATGTTGCACCGGAAAATATGCCCTATAAACCTCCGCCACTGTGAATGTTGCACCGCAGAAAATATGCCCTATAAACCTCCGCCCAATGAATGCCGACCGGAGAAAAACGACCGGAGAAAATATGCCCTATAAACCTCCGCCCAGTGAATAACGACCGGAGAAATATGCCCTATAAACCTCCGCCCAATGAATGCCGACCGGAGAAAAACGACCGGAGAAAATATGCCCTATAAACCTCCGCCCAGTGAATAACGACCGGAGAAAATATGCCCTATAAACCTCCGCCACTGTAAATGTTGCACCGGAGAAAATATGCCCTATAAACCTCCGCCCATGAATGGCGACCGGAGAAAAACGACCGGAGAAAATATGCCCTATAAACCTCCGCCACTGTAAATGTTGCACCGGAGAAAATATGCCCTATAAACCTCCGCCCAGTGAATAACGACCGGAGAAAATATGCCCTATAAACCTCCGCCCAGTGAATAACGACCGGAGAAAATATGCCCTATAAACCTCCGCCACTGTAAATGTTGCACCGGAGAAAATATGCCCTATAAACCTCCGCCACTGTAAATGTTGCACCGGAGAAAATATGCCCTATAAACCTCCGCCCATGATTTTTGTACCGGAGAAAATATGCCCTATAAATCTCCGACACTGTAAATGTTGCACCGGAGAAAATATGCCCTATAAACCTCCGCCACTGTAAATGTTTCACCGGAGAAAATATGCCCTATAAACCTCCGGCCCATGAATAACGACCGGAGAAAATATGCCCTATAAACCTCCGCCACTGTAAATGTTGCACCGGAGAAAATATGCCCTATAAACCTCCGCCCCGTGAACGACGACCGGAGAAAAAACGACCGGAGAAAATATGCCCTATAAACCTCCGCCACTGTGAATGTTGCACCGGAGAAAAACGACCGGAGAAAATATGCCCTATAAACCTCCGCCCAGTGAATAACGACCGGAGAAAATATGCCCTATAAACCTCCGCCCAATGAATGCCGACCGGAGAAAAACGACCGGAGAAAATATGCCCTATAAACCTCCGCCAGTGAATAACGACCGGAGAAAATATGCCCTATAAACCTCCGCCACTGTAAATGTTTGCACCGGAGAAAATATGCCCTATAAACCTCCGCCCCATGAATGCCGACCGGAGAAAAACGACCGGAGAAAATATGCCCTATAAACCTCCGCCACTGTAAATGTTGCACCGGAGAAAATATGCCCTATAAACCTCCGCCCAGTGAATAACGACCGGAGAAAATATGCCTTATAACCTCCGCCCCACGAATGCCGACCGGAGAATAACGACCGGAGAAAATATGCCCTATAAACCTCCGCCCGTGAATGACGACCGGAGAAAAACGACCGGAGAAATATGCCCTATAAACCTCCGCCCAGTGAATAACGACCGGAGAAAATATGCCCTATAACCTCCGCCACTGTGAATGTTGCACCGGAGAAAATATGCCCTATAAACCTCCGCCACTGTAAATGTTGCACCGGAGAAAATATGCCCTATAAACCTCCGCCCCATGAATGCCGACCGAGAAAAACGAACGGAGAAAATATGCCCTATAAACCTCCGCCTCATGAATTTTGCACCGGAGAAAATATGCCCTATAACCTCCGCCCCGTGAATGCCGACCGGAGAAAAACGACCGGGGAAAATATGCCCTATAAACCTCCGTCACTGTAAATTTTGCACCGGAGAAAATATGCCCTATAAACCTCCGGCCCATGAATAACGACCGGAGAAAATATGCCCTATAAACCTCCGCCCCATGAATGCCGACCGGAGAAAAACGACCGGAGAAAATATGCCCTATAAACCTCCGCCCAGTGAATAACGACCGGAGAAAATATGCCCTATAAACCTCCGCCACTGTAAATGTTGCACCGGAGAAAATATGCCCTATAAACCTCCGCCCCTGAATGCCGACCGGAGAAAAACGACCGGAGAAAATATGCCCTAAACCTCCGCCACTGTAAATGTTGCACCGGAGAAAATATGCCCTATAAACCTCCGCCCAGTGAATAACGACCGGAGAAAATATGCCTTATAAACCTCCGCCCACGAATGCCGACCGGAGAATAACGACCGGAGAAAATATGCCCTATAAACCTCCGCCCCGTGAATGACGACCGGAGAAAAAACGACCGGAGAAAATATGCCCTATAAACCTCCGCCCAGTGAATAACGACCGGAGAAAATATACCCTATAAACCTCCGCCACTGTGAATGTTGCACCGGAGAAAATATGCCCTATAAACCTCCGCCACTGTAAATGTTGCACCGGAGAAAATATGCCCTATAAACCTCCGCCCCATGAATGCCGACCGGAGAAAAACGAACGGAGAAAATATGCCCTATAAACCTCCGCCTCATGAATTTTGCACCGGAGAAAATATGCCCTATAAACCTCCGCCCCGTGAATGCCGACCGGAGAAAAACGACCGGAGAAAATATGCCCTATAAACCTCCGTCACTGTAAATTTTGCACCGGAGAAAATATGCCCTATAAACCTCCGGCCCATGAATAACGACCGGAGAAAATATGCCCTATAAACCTCCGCCCCATGAATGCCGACCGGAGAAAAACGACCAGAGAAAATATGCCCTATAAACCTCCGGTCCATGAATAACGACCGGAGAAAATATGCCCTGTAAACCTCCGCCCATGAATGGCGACCGGAGAAAAACGACCGGAGAAAATATGCCCTATAAACCTCCGCCCCCACGAATGCCGACCGGAGAAAACGACCGGAGAAAATATGCCCTATAAACCTCCGCCACTGTGAATGTTGCACCGGAGAAAATATGCCCTATAAACCTCCGGCCCATGAATAACGACCGGAGAAAATATGCCCTATAAACCTCCGCCACTGTAAATGTTGCACCGGAGAAAATATGCCCTATAAACCTCCGCCACTGTAAATGTTGCACCGGAGAAAATATGCCCTATAAACCTCCGGCACATGAATAACGACCGGAGAAAATATGCCCTATAAACCTCCGCCACTGTGAATGTTGCACCGGAGAAAATATGCCCTATAAACCTCCGCCACTGTAAATGTTGCACCGGAGAAAATATGCCCTATAAACCTCCGCCCAGTGAATAACGACCGGAGAAAATTGCCCTATAACCTCCGCCACTGTGAATGTTGCACCGGAGAAAATATGCCCTATAAACCTCCGCCACTGTAAATGTTGCACCGGAGAAAATATGCCTATAAACCTCCGCCCAGTGAATAACGACCGGAGAAAATATGCCCTATAAACCTCCGCCACTGTAAATGTTGCACCGGAGAAAATATGCCCTATAAACCTCCGCCCCGTGAATGCCGACCGGAGAAAAACGACCGGAGAAAATATGCCCTATAAACCTCCGTCACTGTAATTTTTGCACCGGAGAAAATATGCCCTATAAACCTCCGGCCCATGAATAACGACCGGAGAAAATATGCCCTATAAACCTCCGCCCCATGAATGCCGACCGGAGAAAAACGACCGGAGAAAATATGCCCTATAACCTCCGGTCCATGAATAACGACCGGAGAAAATATGCCCTGTGAACCTCCGGCCCATGAATAACGACCGGAGAAAATATGCCCTATAAACCTCCGCCACTGTAAATGTTGCACCGGAGAAAATATGCCCTATAAAACCTCCGCCACTGTAAATGTTGCACCGGAGAAAATATGCCCTGTAAACCTCCGGCCCATGAATAACGACCGAGAAAATATGCCCTATAAACCTCCGCCACTGTAAATGTTGCACCGGAGAAAAATATGCCCTATAAACCTCCGCCACTGTAAATGTTGCACCGGAGAAAATATGCCCTATAAACCTCCGGCCCATGAATAACGACCGGAGAAAATATGCCCTATAAACCTCCGCCACTGTGAATGTTGCACCGGAGAAATATGCCCATAAACCTCCGGCCCATGAATAACGACCGGAGAAAATATGCCCTATAAACCTCCGCCACTGTAAATGTTGCACCGGAGAAAATATGCCCTATAAACCTCCGCCACTGTAAATGTTGCACCGGAGAAAATATGCCCTATAAACCTCCGGCCCATGAATAACGACCGGAGAAAATATGCCCTATAAACCTCCGCCACTGTGAATGTTGCACCGGAGAAAATATGCCCTATAAACCTCCGGCCCATGAATAACGACCGGAGAAAATATGCCCTATAAACCTCCGCCACTGTAAATGTTGCACCGGAGAAAATATGCCCTATAAACCTCCGCCACTGTAAATGTTGCACCGGAGAAAATATGCCCTATAAACCTCCGCCACTGTAAATGTTGCACCGGAGAAAATATGCCCTATAAACCTCCGCCCATGAATGGCGACCGGAGAAAAACGACCGGAGAAAATATGCCCTATAAACCTCCGCCACTGTAAATGTTGCACCGAGAAAATATGCCCTATAAACCTCCGCCACTGTAAATGTTGCACCGGAGAAAATATGCCCTATAAACCTCCGCCCAGTGAATAACGACCGGAGAAAATATGCCTATAAACCTCCGCCACTGTAAATGTTGCACCGGAGAAAATATGCCCTATAAACCTCCGCCCCATGAATGCCGACCGGAGAAAAACGACCGGAGAAAATATGCCCTATAAACCTCCGCCACTGTAAATGTTGCACCGGAGAAAATATGCCCTATAAACCTCCGCCCAGTGAATACGACCGGAGAAAATATGCCCTATAAACCTCCGCCCACGAATGCCGACCGAGAAAAACGACCGGAGAAAATATGCCCTATAAACCTCCGCCCGTGAATGACGACCGGAGAAAAACGACCGGAGAAAATATGCCCTATAAACCTCCGCCGTGAATAACGACCGGAGAAAATATGCCCTATAAACCTCCGCCACTGTGAATGTTGCACCGGAGAAAATATGCCCTATAAACCTCCGCCACTGTAAATGTTGCACCGGAGAAAATATGCCCTATAAACCTCCGCCCCATGAATGCCGACCGGAGAAAAACGAACGGAGAAATATGCCCTATAAACCTCCGCCTCATGAATTTTGCACCGGAGAAAATATGCCCTATAAACCTCCGCCCCGTGAATGCCGACCGGAGAAAACGACCGGAGAAAATATGCCCTATAAACCTCCGTCACTGTAATTTTGCACCGGAGAAAATATGCCCTATAACCTCCGGCCATGAATAACGACCGGAGAAATATGCCCTATAAACCTCCGCCCCATGAATGCCGACCGGAGAAAAACGACCAGAGAAAATATGCCTATAAACCTCCGGTCCATGATAACGACCGGAGAAAATATGCCCTGTAAACCTCCGCCCATGAATGGCGACCGGAGAAAACGACGGAGAAATATGCCCTATAAACCTCCGCCCCCACGAATGCCGACCGGAGAAAAACGACCGGAGAAAATATGCCCTATAAACCTCCGCCACTGTGAATGTTGCACCGGAGAAAATATGCCCTATAAACCTCCGCCACTGTAAATGTTGCACCGGAGAAAATATGCCCTATAAACCTCCGCCCAGTGAATAACGACCGGAGAAATATGCCCTATAAACCTCCGCCACTGTGAATGTTGCACCGGAGAAAATATGCCCTATAAACCTCCGCCACTGTAAATGTTGCACCGGAGAAAATATGCCCTATAAACCTCCGCCCAGTGAATAACGACCGGAGAAAATATGCCCTATAAACCTCCGCCACTGTAAATGTTGCACCGGAGAAAATATGCCCTATAAACCTCCGCCTCATGAATTTTGCACCGGAGAAAATATGCCCTATAAACCTCCGCCCCGTGAATGCCGACCGGAGAAAAACGACCGGAGAAAATATGCCCTATAAACCTCCGTCACTGTAAATTTTGCACCGGAGAAATATGCCCTATAAACCTCCGGCCCATGAATAACGACCGGAGAAAATATGCCCTATAAACCTCCGCCCCATGAATGCCGACCGGAGAAAAACGACCGGAGAAAATATGCCCTATAAACCTCCGGTCCATGAATAACGACCGGAGAAAATATGCCCTGTGAACCTCCGGCCCATGAATAACGACCGGAGAAAATATGCCCTATAAACCTCCGCCACTGTAAATGTTGCACCGGAGAAAATATGCCCTATAAACCTCCGCCACTGTAAATGTTGCACCGGAGAAAATATGCCCTATAAACCTCCGGCCCATGAATAACGACCGGAGAAAATATGCCCTATAAACCTCCGCCACTGTGAATGTTGCACCGGAGAAATATGCCCTATAAACCTCCGGCCCATGAATAACGACCGGAGAAAATTGCCCTATAAACCTCCGCCACTGTAAATGTTGCACCGGAGAAAATATGCCCTATAAACCTCCGCCACTGTAAATGTTGCACCGGAGAAAATATGCCCTATAAACCTCCGCCACTGTAAATGTTGCACCGGAGAAAATATGCCCTATAAACCTCCGCCCATGAATGGCGACCGGAGAAAAACGACGGAGAAAATATGCCCTATAAACCTCCGCCACTGTAAATGTTGCACCGGAGAAAATATGCCCTATAAACCTCCGCCACTGTAAATGTTGCACCGGAGAAAATATGCCCTATAAACCTCCGCCCTGTGATTTTTGTACCGGAGAAAATATGCCCTATAAACCTCCGCCCATGAATGGCGACCGGAGAAAAACGACCGGAGAAAATATGCCCTATAAACCTCCGCTACTGTGAATAACGACCTGAGAAATATGCCCTATAAACCTCCGCCCCATGAATGCCGACCGGATAAAATATGCCCCGTGCCCGATCGCCTTTTCCACTCAGGACCCAAATAAGGCGCGCGAAATTCAAACCCTCCACCAACCCCCCCCCCCCAAAAAAAATCATTATCATCCACGCGGTCACCGTTGAGGATGGTCGTCCACAATCGCGCTCGCGCTTCGACTCCTCAGATATTTGGACTACGTACATCCGTCCGCCGATGACTCATTTATTTGGACTCAGTACATCCGTCCGCTAAAAAAATCGGCGGTCACTTGTACGGTTTCTTTTGTTAACAGCGTGCTAAATTGTTTTTGTTGTTTATTCGTGATTTTTTTTATATATTTCCGTATTCTAATATGAATGTCGAATCATATCAAAAATTCACCATATACGCGATATTAACGAAATATACAAAAAAAAACTAACGAGTGGCCACAAATATACCCTATAATTGACCGGACCGTGCCCTACCAGGCTCGTCTTTTCCACTCAGGACCCAAATCAAGCGCGCGAAATTCAAACCCTCCACCAACCCCCCCCCCCAAAAAAAAGTCATTATCATTCACGCGGTCACCGTTGAGGACGGTCGTCCACAATCGCGCTCGCGCTTCGACCCCTCAGATTTTTTGGACCCTGTACATCCGTCCGACCCCTCAGATTTTTGGACCCTGTACATCCGTCCGCCCCCCTCAGATTTTTGGACCCTGTACATCCGTCCGACCCCTCATTTATTTGGACCCTGTACATCCGTCCGTCCGACCCCTCAGATTTTTGGACCCTGTACATCCGTCCGCCTGATACTCGACGGCCACTAATAGGGTTTTTTTTTGTTGACAACGTACTATTTTCTTTATTTATTCGTGACGCGTATTTTTTATGTAACAATGTTCTGCCACT
This sequence comes from Pristionchus exspectatus, assembly GCA_911812115.1. Lineage (NCBI taxonomy): Eukaryota > Metazoa > Nematoda > Chromadorea > Rhabditida > Neodiplogasteridae > Pristionchus > Pristionchus exspectatus. The sequence goes on from CAJVSA010000093.1 coordinate 229,286, forward strand.
AATAGACCCTACGATTCACCGACAGTTTCAATAACCATCGTACTACTAATAATAGTCCCTACGGTTGTCCGACGTTTTAATTAAAAAAAAATACCTCGCTAGTGCTGCTCCCATCAGATGCGGCATTGGACGGGTCATCCCGTCGACGACTCTCTGAAACATGCCATCAGTAGGGTCTATCAGTGGCAGTACTGCGAGCGGCCAAAAAAAAACCCTATAAGTGGCCGCGGAGTGTATGGAGGACGGATGTACTCGAACCAAATTTTGGTTGAGCGGACGGATGTACTCGAACCAAATTTGGTTGAGCGGACGGATGTACACGAACCAAAAAAAAGAGACCATTAGGTACGACCTTCCTCGACGTCCGCACGCGCTAATAAATGAGGGGAGGAAGGGCAGGGGGGGGGGCGCGAGGGTTTTCCACTCGGGACCCAGATCAAGTGCGCGCGAAATTTGAATCGGGGTTAGCTGGGGTTTTTTTAATCGGAGCTCAGCCAAGAAAAAGTGTCGGTCACTAATAGGGTCTATTGGTGACTCTGTAGCCCTAATTATATTTTATGCATACCTCGTGTTTTGTCGACGTGCTGACAGGCAAAACTCCATGGTGGTCGACCGGTCCTCCCGTTGACGACTCTCTAAAACATCAATAGTGCCACCAATAGGGTCTATCAGTAGCAGTACTGCGGAAAATGAAAACAAAAAAACGACGAGCGGCCAAAAAAAACCCTATAAGTGGCCGCGGAGTGAGTTGTGGACGGATGTACTCGAACCAAATTTGGTTGAGCGGACGGATGTACAGGGTCCAAAAAAGAGGCCAGTAGGTACGACCTTCCTCGACGGCCGCACGCGCTAATAAATGGGAGGGAGGGGGAGGGGGGGGGGGAGGGGCTCAGATTTTTGGACCCTGTACATCCGTCCGACCCCTCAGATTTTTGGACCCTGTACATCCGTCCGACCCATCAGATTTTTGGACCCTGTACATCCGTCCGACCCCTCAGATTTTTGGACCCTGTACATCCGTCCGACCCCTCAGATTTTTGGACCCTGTACATCCGTCCGCCTGATCCCTCATTTATTTGGACCCTGTACATCCGTCCGCTAGATACTCGGCGGCCACTAATAGGGTTTTTTTGTTGACAACGCACCATTTTCTTTATTTATTCGTGACGCGTATTTTTCATGTAACGAGTGCTGCCACTAATAGACCCTACGATTAACCGACATTTTCAATAACCATCGTACTACTAATAATAGTTCCTACGGTTGTCCGACGTTTTAATAAAAAAAAAATACCTCGCTAGCGCTGCTTCCATCAGATGCGGTATTGGACGGGTCATCCCGTCGACGACTCTCTGAAACATGCCATCAATAGGGGCTATCCGTGGTCTATCAGTATATTTTATGCATACATCGTGTTTTGTCGACGTGCTGCCAGCAAAACTCCATGATGGTCGATCGGTCCTCCGTTGACGACTCTCTGAAACATCAATAGTGCCACCAATAGGGTCTATCAGTAGCAGTACTGCGGAAAATGAAAACAAAAAAAACGACGAGCGGCCAAAAAAACCCTATAAGTGGCCGCTGAGTGGGTTATGGACGGATGTACAGGGTCCAAATTTGGTTGAGCGGACGGATGTACAGGGTCCAAAAAAGAGGCCAGTAGGTACGACCTTCCTCGTCGGCCGCACGCGCTAATAAATGAGGGGAGGGAGGGGAGGGGGGGGGGGGGGGGGGCGCGCGCGCGCGCGCGCGGCTTTTCCACTCGGGACCCAGATCAAGTGCGCGCGAAATTTGAATCGGGGCTTAGCGGGTTTTTTTTTTAAATCGGGGCTTAGCTGTTTTTGAATCGGGGCTTAGCGGGGTTTTTTAAATCGGGGCTTAGCTGGTTTTTCGAATTGGGGCTTAGTGGGGTTTTTCGAATCGGGGATTGGCGGGTTTTTCGAATAGGGGCTTTGCTGAGAAAATATGCCCTACAAAACTCCGCTTCAATAAATGTAGCTCCGGAAAAAAATATGCACTATAAATCTCCGGAGAAATTATGCCCTATAATCCTCCGCCCTGTGATTTTTATACCGGAGAAAATATGCCCTATAAACCTCCGCCCTGTGATTTTTGTACCGGAGAAAATATGCCCTATAAACCTCCGCCCTGTGATTTTTGTACCGGAGAAAATATGCCCTATAAACCTCAGCCCATGATTTTTGTACCGGAGAAAATATGCCCTATAACCTCCGCCCTGTGATTTTTGTACCGGAGAAAATATGCCCTATAAACCTCCGCCCATGATTTTGTACCGGAGAAAATATGCCCTATAAATCTCCGCTCTTTTAAATTTAGATCCGGAGAAAAATGCCCTATAAACCTCAGCCCCGTGATTTTTATACCGGAGAAAATATGCCCTATAAACCTCCGCCACTGTGAATGTTGCACCGGAGAAAATATGCCCTATAAACCTCCGCCCCATGATTTTTTTTGTACCGGAGAAAATATGCCCTATAAACCTCCGGCCCATGAATAGCGCGTACTGTAAATGTCGTACCGGAGAAAATATGCCTATAACCTCCGCCCATGATTTTGTACCGGAGAAAATATGCCCTATAAACCTCCGGCCCATGAATAGCGCGTACTGCATATGTTGCACCGGAGAAAATATGCCTATAAACCTCCGCCCATGATTTTTGTACCGGAGAAAATATGCCCTATAAACCTCCGCCCTGTGATTTTTGTACCGGAGAAAATATGCCCTATAAACCTCCGCCCATGATTTTTGTACCGGAGAAAATATGCCCTATAATCTCCGCTCTTTTAATTTAGATCCGGAGAAAAATGCCCTATAAACCTCAGCCCCGTGATTTTATACCGGAGAAATATGCCCTAAACCTCCGCCACTGTGAATGTTGCACCGGAGAAAATATGCCCTATAAACCTCCGCCCCATGATTTTTTTGTACCGGAGAAAATATGCCCTATAAACCTCCGGCCCATGAATAGCGCGTACTGTAAATGTCGTACCGGAGAAAATATGCCCTATAAACCTCCGCCATGATTTTGTACCGGAAAATATGCCCTATAAACCTCCGGCCCATGAATAGCGCGTACTGCAATATGTTGCACCGGAGAAAATATGCCCTATAAACCTCCGCCCATGATTTTTGTACGGAGAAAATATGCCCTATAAACCTCCGCCCTGTGATTTTTGTACCGGAGAAAATATGCCCTATAAACCTCCGCCCATGATTTTTGTACCGGAGAAAATATGCCCTATAAATCTCCGCTCTTTTAAATTTAGATCCGGAGAAAATATGCCCTATAAACCTCAGCCCCGTGATTTTTTACCGGAGAAAATATGCCCTATAAACCTCCGCCACTGTGAATGTTGCACCGGAGAAAATATGCCCTATAAACCTCCGCCCATGATTTTTTTGTACCGGAGAAATATGCCCTATAAACCTCCGGCCCTGAATAGCGCGTACTGTAAATGTCGTACCGGAGAAAAATGCCCTATAAACCTCCGCCCATGATTTTTGTACCGGAGAAAATATGCCCTATAAACCTCCGGCCCCTGAATAGCGCGTACTGCATATGTTGCACCGGAGAAAATATGCCTATAAACCTCCGCCCATGATTTTTGTACCGGAGAAAATATGCCCTATAAACCTCCGGCCCATGAATAGCGCGTACTGTAAATGTCGTACCGGAGAAATATGCCCTATAAACCTCCGGTCGTGTAAATGTCCTCCGCACGTTTAAATGTTGTTCCGGAGAAAATACCCCTATAAATCTCCGGAAAAAGTATGAAAAAACGGGCTACCGTATCAAAAGTATACTGTAATATTACGTACGTAGTTTCGCGCGTATATTCGGAGGTTTTGATCTTATTAGCCTAAGCCTAAGCCTAAGCCTAAGCCTAAGCCTAAGCCTAAGCTAAGCCTAAGCCTAAGCCTAATCCTAGCAAGCCTAAGCCTAAGCAAGCCTAAGCCTAAGCCTAAGCCTAAGCTAAGCCTAAGCCTAAGCCTAAGCCTAAGCCTAAGCCTAAGCCTAAGCCTAAGCCTAGCCTAAGCCTAAGCTAAGCCTAACTAAGCCTAAGCCTAAGCCTAAGCCTAAGCCTAAGCCTAAGCCTAAGCCTAGCCTAAGCCTAAGCCTGCCTAAGCTAAGCCTAAGCCTAAGCCTAAGCCTAAGCCTAAGCCTAAGCTGTGCCCTTATCCTAAGCCTGTGCCTTATCCTAAGCCTGTGCCCTTATCCTAAGCCTGTGCCCTTATCCTAAGCCTGTGCCCTTATCCTAAGCCTGTGCCTTATCCTAAGCCTGTGCCCTTATCCTAAGCCTGTGCCCTTATCCTAAGCCTGTGCCCTTATCCTAAGCCTGTGCCCTTATCCTAAGCCTGTGCCCTTATCCTAAGCCTGTGCCCTTATCCTAAGCCTGTGCCCTTATCCTAAGCCTGTGCCCTTATCCTAAGCCTGTGCCCTTATCCTAAGCCTGTGCCCTTATCCTAAGCCTGTGCCCTTATCCTAAGCCTGTGCCCTTATCCTAAGCCTGTGCCCTTATCCTAAGCCTGTGCCCTTATCCTAAGCCTGTGCCCTTACCTAAGCCTGTGCCTTATCCTAAGCCTGTGCCCTTATCCTAAGCCTGTGCCCTTATCCTAAGCCTTTGCCCTTATCCTAAGCTTGCCTATCCTAAGCCTGTGCCCTTATCCTAAGCCTGTGCCCTTATCCTAAGCCTGTGCCCTTATCCTAAGCCTGTGCCCTTATCCTAAGCCTGTGCCCTTATCCTAAGCCTGTGCCTATCCTAAGCCTGTGCCCTTATCCTAAGCCTTGCCCTATCCTAAGCCTGTGCCCTTATCCTAAGCCTGCCCTTATCCTAAGCCTGTGCCCTTATCCTAAGCCTGTGCCCTTATCCTAAGCCTGTGCCCTTATCCTAAGCCTGTGCCCTTATCCTAAGCCTGTGCCCTTATCCTAAGCCTGTGCCCTTATCCTAAGCCTGTGCCCTTATCCTAAGCCTGTGCCCTTATCTAAGCCTGTGCCCTTATCCTAAGCCTGTGCCTTATCCTAAGCCTGTGCCCTTATCCTAAGCCTGTGCCCTTATCCTAAGCCTGTGCCCTTATCCTAAGCCTGTGCCTTATCCTAAGCCTGTGCCCTTATCCTAAGCCTGTGCCCTTATCCTAAGCCTGTGCCCTTATCCTAAGCCGGTGCCCTTATCCTAAGCCTGTGCCCTTATCCTAAGCCTGTGCCCTTATCCTAAGCCTGTGCCCTATCCTAAGCCTGTGCCCTTATCCTAAGCCTGTGCCCTTACTCCTAAGCCTGTGCCTTATCCTAAGCTGTGCCCTTATCCTAAGCCTGTGCCCTTATCCTAAGCCTGTGCCCTTATCCTAAGCCTGTGCCCTTATCCTAAGCCTGCCCTTATCCTAAGCCTGTGCCCTTATCCTAAGCCTGTGCCCCTTCCTAAGCCTGTGCCCTTATCCTAAGCCTGTGCCCTTATCCTAAGCCTGTGCCCTTATCCTAGCCTGTGCCCTTATCCTAAGCTGTGCCCTTATCCTAAGCCTGTGCCCTTATCCTAAGCCTGTGCCTTATCCTAAGCTGTGCCCTTATCCTAAGCCTGTGCCCTTATCCTAAGCCTGTGCCCTTATCCTAAGCCTGTGCCTTATCTAAGCCTGTGCCCTTTATCCTAAGCCTGTGCCTTCCTAAGCCTGTGCCCTTATCCTAAGCCTGTGCCCTTATCCTAAGCCTGTGCCCTTATCCTAAGCCTGTGCCCTTATCCTAAGCCTGTGCCCTTATCCTAAGCCTGTGCCCTTATCCTAAGCCTGTGCCCTTATCCTAAGCCTTGCCCTTATCCTAAGCTGTGCCCTTATCCTAAGCCTG